>MDUD01010028.1:0-21956 GCA_002216565.1 Crithidia mellificae
GAGAAAGATGTGTACTCGCGGCGACAGTACACATGCCATCTGTGCGACCGCAGATTGTGCCCTATTGGGAGGCAGAGCACATTGCAAGGCTAAGAATATGTAATAACTATTCCCTGGTTATCAAGACAGACCTACAGAGCTGTAGACCCTTAATGCTTTTCATTCAGCTGAGATGTAGCTTGTGCGGGCTTACGCACCATAGCCTGCAGGTGCACAACAAACAACAATTTATTCTTAACCATTTTCAAAGTGGAGACGTTCCATTTTCTCTGAATAACGCGCTTCTACACTTTAAAGTCGCAAAATTTTATTTTAATTTTTTTGTTAGTTATGGGAACAAACCATTAATTGAGATACACTTCAATGTAAAACAAAAAAAAAACCAACGCAAAACAGACTCCAGCTGAAAAAAAAAACCACATTAGTGTTTTCGGGAAACGGCTTCATTACAAACTCAAAACGCTGTTCCAGTCTTGCGCTTCAAACGCCGAGTCTTCATCTTTTTTTTTCTCACAACAATTACCTCCTCACAAACGCAGAGTTTTTTTTTCCTCAACCGGGGCAATGACTTCTTCACCATTTATTCTTGTTTTTTTCTTTGGCGCGTGGAGCTCTGCATCGAAGCAGTCGTATCCGGTCTGCTCTTCCGCTTAGTCCAGGACAAGGCTCTTGATGCCGCTGACACCGAACTCCGCGTACAGGAACGCCAGCAGCGCCGCCGCCGTCACGGCCGCCACCGCGCACTCCACCAGGTACGACTTGGCTAGGTAGACTGTCATCTTCTCTTCAAATGGGCTGTAGAGGGTGATGCCGGGCATGCGAAGGCGCAAGAAGTCGATCGACGACGTGGCGGAGCTGGTCGCCGTGCGCTGCGCCACCGCCGCCTGTGTCTTCATTTGATGCTCCACCGCGGTCGCGTACTGGCGCAGGTCTGCCCCGTGGTGGGCCACCGGGGAGCGGTGCGTGGTGCTCGCAAAGTGCAGCATGCCCATGACGTACGACGACGAGCCGGGCCACGGCAGCGCCGCTGCCTCGTCCGCCGTCGCGGCCGACGCGAGGACGCGCACGAGGGCCTCGAGAAAGTTCACGCGCCGCGTCAGCTCCGCCGCATCCGCCGCCGTAAAGGGCGGGCGGCGGACATCACGGAAGATTTGATCCGTGTGGTGGGTGCGCCGCGAGGAGAGGGTGACGGCGGTCATCTGCCGGCTCGCAAAAACCTCGTGCTCGAACTTGAGGTCGTAGTGCTGGTAGTTCGTCTTGGCCGGCACCACCTTGAGGGCAATGCCGTGCGCCTTCGCCACCGCCTCCGCCTGCTCCACCACCTGCTGCCCGTGCGGTCGCTTCAGCAGGGAGTCCTGGACGTGGAGGTACAGGTCCGCCGCGTCCTTGGCGGCGTCCGGGGTGGGCAGCAACTCGTCGAGGCTCACCACCACCTTGAAGCGGTCCAGCTCGCTGTCCGAGTGCTGCGCGGCCCACGAGGTCGTGCCCGCGTAGTTGAAGCGCGACGTGCTGCCCAGCAGTGCTGTGACGGCGTACGGCGCAGACCCGGCAGCCGCGCCGTCCTCGCTCAGCGTCGGTGCAGCGGTGAGACGGCGCCACAGCTCCATCGCGGCGACGGCGCCCGTCGACCCGCCGCTTGTGAGCGCTGACGGCGCCACACCAAGTGAGTCGAAGTGCGCGGTGACGAGTACGTGCGGCAGTGCGCTGCCAAGGCGGCGTGCCTCCTTTGTGCGGTGTGTGAAGGTGCCCTCGATGACGGCGCTTGGCAGCGTCACGTTGGCCGCCGGTGCCGTCGCCCGCACCGTCTTGCCAATCGACAGCACCACCCGGTCCGTCGCCGCGGCGTGGGCGGCGGAGGCGAGCAGCCGGCTCAGCTCCTGCGAGGCCTCGCCGCGGGGCAGGAAGTAGATGGGGAGGTTTGCCGCGGCGGTGGAGAAGAAGAGGGCGAGGGCTTCCTCGTTGGCGGTGTCCTTGTCGCACAGCTCCAACACCAGACCCTTCGCCGCAGTCGACCGCGTGGGGCTCGCCAGCTGCTGCAGCGCCGACTTCGTGAGGTGCTCGCGGCAGGGGATGAAGACCGTGTAGCCGGCGTACACCCTCGCCGTGCCAGCGGCGTAGCGCACCATCTCGCCACGCAGCAGCACCGCGCGGCTGCCAAACGGCGTATCCTCCTGGCTGCCAAACTGACGGTCGAACATAATCGCACGGTCCACGTCCGCTTCCAGCACTGGACCAGCCAACGCGGGGTGGGCCACGCAAACGGCGCTGAGCAGCAGCGCCAACACCACGACAGCAGCACGAGAGAACATAGCTAGCGTAATAACTGTCTCCTTCTCAAAATTGCTAGATGCCGAGAAAACTGAAGGGGATGGGGTAAATAGAATTCCTCTATCAAATTAGTGCAACGACGACGTTTTTTTTTTTCACTGCGCGTTGCGATGCAGAGGAAATGGGGAACGGTCTGACGATAAATAAAAAAAAAAAGGACAGCTGAAACCTGAACGAGGCCAGTCCAATTAACAGCAAGCGGTAGCTGAGGGAGAAAAAGATCACATCAAGAAGGGAAGCAGAAACAAAGTTATAATGGATAAAGAGCAGCGGCACAAAGCAGAAGAGAAGATAAGGAAAGAGGAAGAAGAGAGCGGTGTGGAAAAAAAGGATAAGGGCACGTGCTGCTGAACAGCCTGCACGCAGAGGAGATGAGCACGTTGTTGTGTGTCACGGCTTCACATCCTTCGCTTAACATATAAAGCACAAGCGCTTGCTGCGACAAAGACGGCAACACCAGGCAGAGCCTTACATTTTAAGCGTCAAAGAACACTAGCGCAGTCGACGCCATGCAAGCCATTTACTGTTTAAAGGAGCACTGGGGAATTTTTATTATTCCCCTAGTCGGCAAACCGTTGCTCTTTCATGCTACTTGTTCACCTATTGATGCATGCAAGTCCAATAAGGCTATTAGCTAACACTTCCGCCGTGCAAACGTTACAGACTGCAGCTTTCAACTTTTCATATTTTTTTTTTGGTCGTGTTAGCTTACGTAATTGTAATATAATAAGTAGTCAACGGGACATGGCACTAAACATCACACACACACATTTACTGACGACGGCCGACAAATGCACTGAGAAGGCTAAACAACAACAGCCAAGTCCCTAATCTGTAAGGAATGCACACAAAGCGCCCCAACGCACCGCGTGTTGAGGTGAGCACGCGCCCCCATTGCACGCCATCGCTCACCATATACCATGACAGTGTCCTAGTCGCAAACCTTCCCCTGCGCCAATGGCACAAAGAAAGAAAGAAAATGACTTACTCACAACAAAAGGGCAAGAGCAAAGCATGAGTGATTCGTTTGATGCGCGTGCACTTGCGGGTTTGTGTGTGTGGGTGGGTGGGTTGGTGCGTTGACTGTTTCACGTCCGTTCACTTCTCGCCTGCCTTTGCCATGCGCGACTTTTCCGCGGCGAGGTTCTCGCTTGTGATGACGTGATGGTCGGCCTCGTCGCTCTCGCCCTCCAGCTCCTCCGGAATATCCGGGAACTTTGGCGTCTGCGGATCCACCTGCACCAAGTACTCCGAGCCCTTGCGGCGCTGCTTCGCAATCTTGCTCTCCGTCACAAGCGGCTCCAGCATGTACGGATGCGGGGGCGATGTGTTCGCGTAACTGACCTGCTCCGCCTCGCAGAGCGCCATAATTTCCTCTTCCGGAAGCGGCAGGTTCCCATCCTTGGCCGGGTTCAGCTCTGTCGCCTCGTGGAAGTAGCGCGAGACGTGGAAGCCGCACATGAGCACATCGCAGCCGTACGTAGCGAAGTTGATGGCCTTCTGGTTCAGCATCGGGCACTGCGCCAGGGTGGGGCTGACGTGGTCGATTGCCATGTTGATGAGCGCGGCGCGCTTGCCATGCTTGTGCTCGAACATGCGCTGACGGATGCGCATCATGTCGCTAATGAGCTGCTCGTACTGCTTTGCCCACTCCTTCATGTCCGCCCCGGAGGCCTCCTTGAAGCGCGTGATGGCGCGACGGAAGCGGGGCATCATGTAGTGGTTCACCCACATGGTGAAGAAGAAGACGTTGGTGAACTGCCGCTGCGCCGCAAGATAGACGCTGGCGGCAAAGAGCTCTTCGATGGGCGGCAGCGTCTCCGGCCCCTTGTCGAGCGACTCCTTCACCTCCATCTCCTTCAGCACACACCGCTCGCACACCGTGAAGAAGTTCATGCGCAGCGCCTTCAGGTCCGCCTCCATCGGGAAGTTGTGGTAGCGCTCCGCCAGCTGCATCAGGTTTGTCGTCTCCAGTGGGCTGTAGCCCAGCGTGGTGAGGCCGAGCGACTGGGCCAGTGTGGCGAGGGTGTGGCTGCCATCGTAGGGCAGCGGCGCACTCATGGCCTGGTGCTGGGTGAGGTTGAAGGGGTACTGGACAAAGCGGAAGTGATGGGCCTTGCCACCCGCCCGCTCCGCCAGTGCCATTAAGCGGTACAGGTTGATGGTCGGCGGCTGCTTCGGTGGCGTGCGTAGGTGGTCCGGCACGAGGGCATCGGGCGGCAGCGTTGGGTACTGCCGCGGCACCGGTGCGGCGAGGTGCGGTGAGGAGACGCCGTAGTACTGCAGCACTCCCTGCTTCACCTGGTTCTCCAAGTAGGCGAAGAGCTGGACGATGTCGTCGTCGATGTGCTCATCGGGGCGGCCGTCAAACAAGGTGTGGAGGCCCTCGAGCAGCAGCACGTCAAGGCACTCAAAGCGGGTGTTGTAGGCGATATTCGTGAAGAAGGCGTCGAGCCAATCCGGCGAAAGGCCGGCAGCGGTGGTCTTGTCGACACGGCGCAAGTTCAGTCGCGCCAGCTGGCTGTCGTCGAGCTCGCTAATGCGAAAGCCCGACTTGAGGGATGTCGCGGGGAGTGAAGACGCTTTATAGCGCTCAAACAGCGGAACGATGCGGTTGCGCACCGCGGCCGTGTTCGACGTCTCCACCATCGTAATCTCCTGCTGAAACGGAGGCTGCTTGATCAGCCCACACCGCGCCACAATCACAAAGCCGCTGCGGTCTAGCTCAAAGGCCTCGAGGGCCTCGTACATGCCCCGCGCGATGCTCTGATGAATCTCCGAAGCCGCCCCGTCAATCTCAAAAACGTTGCAGCCTTTGATAATCTGCAGCTGCAGCGACTCCACGGCCTCGTTGACGTTGTTTACCATCTTGCACGTCGCCGAGCCCAGCTTCGACAGGTGCCAGCCCACCGGCTCCGCGCAGCGGTAGCGCCAGTGCTCAAATACGGTCGAGCGGTCAAGCGTGTACTCGGTGCCCTGCACCGAGGCGCGGCCGAGAATCGGGACGGCGCGCGACTCGCGGGCGTCGGCCTGCCCCTGCGGACCCAGCATACCCCGCATCGCTGACTCGGCGCGATTGCCGTAGATGCCGTTAATGCCCGTGGCAAAGGCGTCGCGGCCAAGGCCCTCCTTGTCCTTCATGGCCTGCGCATGCGGGTCTACTTTAATGTGGGACGGCAGGTTGTCCTCAATGGACTTGCGGCTGACGCAGCGGACCTGCACGCCAGAGGCGACGCTCAAGAGCGGAGAAGCGGTGGCATTTGTGGTAGTGATGGTGGTCGTCGATGCGGTAATAAACCCGATGGCGCGGCGCAGTGCGACGGTGCCCTGCGAGTACGCCGAGTTGCGGAGCATGAGGCTAAGAAATTTGTAACAAGAATACAAAAGAAAAACTCAACACACAGTTTGTGAAGAGAGCAGAAAGGCAACGACGACAACGGCAAATTAATTGTGTTAGCAGGGTGGGTGTGTAAACTTGACAACAATTAGCACTACAGGCAAAAAGTTATGCAGGCAGAAGAAAAAAAAAGAATATGAAGGAAGTCCTAATGTGAGTGATGTGAAGAAATCTACCTAACCTAAAAAAAAAAACCGAAAGAGCTCCGTGGCTTTGTTCACCTAGCAGCTTCTTTGCGTACTCAAACCGATTTGCAACAAGGCAGACAATTGAGTGCACTTCCAGACGCAACAGGCAGCTGCGCTTCTACTAGCTACTGTGTGCAAGCGAGCATGTATGGTTTCATTACATACGTAAAGATAAAATAAAGCGTATCAGAGAGTCAAGAGGAAATAAAATAGAAAGGAGACGCGTTTACACAGGTTGGAAGGATTAGTAACTTTTGAAAGAGGTTTCTGTTGGAGAAGTCCCGCTTCTAATCGCAAAGAGAACGTCACTGCCTTCGCTAAAGCACAGGTGGGCAACCGCTACGCATCGAGCACGGCTTGCACTTAGCGTGTGAGATATTTAAGTTGCGATCTTTCTACCTTTCTTTTAGAACTCTGCACTTGTTTTTATCCATTTCGCCAGTGTTCAAGATGCAATTTTAACACCCTCCACTACTCTGAAATGCAACGAGTTGGGAAATACAACGTGCCGCTTTGGTTGCCGAGTTAAGCGTCTGCATTTTTTTAGTGTCGTTTCATCGAGTAAGTTTTGTTGGCTGTATATACATGTACATCAAAGACTCAAATAACACAGTTTGTATTACGAATATCTACATCATCAGACAATTCAATAATGAGAGAGAGTGCTTTTAACTTGAAAAAAAAGGCTAGATTTTAAAATCGGCCTTTGTTAATAGAGAGTGTGATAAACATCGGGAGGGAAGGTGATGTTGAAAAAGAAAATAAAAACAATACTGAAACCAAAAAAGAAAAGCAAATATATCAACACATCGCAGCAAGAAGAATATCTATCAATTAATTGTAAAAAAAAAAAAAAATAACAACAGCAGAAAAGCAAAGAGGGCCACATAGTTCGATTAACAAACGGTGGCATTTTCTTTTCCTGCTTTAAGACTTGAACCAAATGAACCACACTTTCGGGGTTACACAAACACACACAAACAAAAAAAAAAGGGTTAATCATCCAACATGCACAGCAGCGCCACACCGCGCTCGATCCAGTGCTTTGGTGGCACTCCAGCTGTCGACACGAGGTCCAGCGACATGACAAAGTTTGTCGAAAGGCCCGTAGTCGACAACGTACCCACGCGGGCAGAGGTCTTGTACACCGGACACGCGTACGTCTCCGCCGTCGCCGTCGCCTCGCCGCTCCGCACCGGCTGGAGGTGAATGACGGGCATCGCCGTGTACAGCTCACCAGGCTTACTCTCCACCAGCGTCCGGTTCGACAGGTTGAATCCCGCCCCCTCCACGTAGAGACCGTGAATGTACACCCCGCTCTCTACGCTCTCCGACACGTCGTCAGGGGTCTCGTAGCGCGTCGCGTTGGTGCGGAACTTTACCTCGTCAATGGGGATCTGGTGCAGCCGGCTGTGCGTCTGCAACACGCCAGTGAGGAAACCTTGCGGGAAGAAGAAGCCGGAGATCCAGTAGCTCGTCGGTGCGCCGTGGTCATTCCACTCTCGGAAAAATTCAATACGCCGCAGCGTGTCCTCGAACCACGACGCAAGCGGCTTGCGAGACAGGTAGCCGCCGTCGTGCCATAGCTTCGGCACCTGGCCAAGCAGAATGGAGTCGAACATCGCCTCCAGCTCCGCCGACATCACCACCTCGCCTTTGATCGCGCTCTCCAGCAGGTGCAGGGTGCGTTGCAACTTCGCCAGCACGCCGTTGAAGAAGAGAATTTCCTGGCTGGCCACCGTGCCGAGCGAGATCATCGTTCCGTCTGCCGTCAGGCGGTACGTGTCGGGGTGCGCCTGCGCCTTGTCAATCGGCCCCGGCAGCCGCCGCTGGAAGTCCACCACCAGCTCCAGCGCCTTCTCCTCCGGGCTGCGACCCGCCGCCGCCTTGGTGCGTGGCTGCACGGACAGAATCGACGCCAGCTGGCGACGCACGGTGCTCTTGTTGAAGGTGATGTCCGCGTTGGCGTGCAGGCCGAAGAGCTCAGGGCTCTCGAAAGAGGGAAGGTCATTGAGGTAGGCGCGGATGTCAGACAGCGAGGTGGTGTCGGCGGGGATGCGGTACACGCCGTCTGCCGAGAAGGGCACCTCGGTGTCCGGCACCACCACATCTGCGTTGAAGAACTTCTCCAGAATAGTGGCGAGGCAGCGGCTGTCGAGGAAGTCTGTCACGCGTCCACCGTAGTTGATGACGCCGACCATGTACCGCAGCGCACTCCACGGCACGTCGTCGCCGTCGTCGCGCAGGTACGTCTGCAGCGCCTGCACGCTCGCCGAGAAGTCGGGCTGACTCCACTCGTACGGAATGTTCCACCCGAGCGGGCCGAAGCGGCGGCGCTCCTGAATGACGGCGTGGAAGAAGGTCAGCGAGAGCAGCAGGCGGCGCCACGTCGTCGGGTTGCGCGGGCAGCTGTCCCACAGCTCCGGCGTCACCACGGTGGCGAAGGTGTCACGCATGTTCGCCTTCAACCCCTGCGGCGGCTCCTTCACCACCTTCACGCCTGACTGCAGCAGCAGCACAGGGAAGGCCGCCACCGGCATCGTGGTCAGCCACAGCCGGAAGTCGCGCTGCACCTCGCGGCGGGTCAGCTCCTCCAAGATGCGCTCCAGCGACGACATCCACGAGGCGTAGACGTGGCAGTTCTGCAGGTACACCCACGCCCCCGTCTCGGTGCTGGCGGTGCGAATCATCTCCTCCGCCTTGCGGCCCTGATCCTGGCCCAGCGAGAGCATCATCTTGCGCGACCCAAACCCTTTGCGCTCGGCGAACTCGGCGAAGAGCTGCGTCGGGTCCGTGCCGGGCGTCAGCACAAAGATGATCGGCGCCGTGGGGGTGCTGTCTTGGAAGCAGCCCTCCAGGTCAAACGCAGGGCTCTCCGTGAATGCCTTGCCCAGCTCCTGCTCGATCAAGAGAGAGAGGCCGTAGTTCAGCAGGTCCTCGCGGAACACCTTCAGCACGAGCAGCCGCTGCCACCCGGTGTGTGCGTCGAGACTCGCCGGGTAGCCGTCGTACGCCTTATCCCGCGCACTCCACCCCGCCCACACGTCCTCGTTCAGCATCACCGTGTCCTTGAAGGAGGCGAAGGCCGGGAGGGTCGCCGACAGCGCCGTCAGCTCATTCCACGCCGTCAGGCTCAGCCACGTCGGCGGCGGGTCCACCTCCTCCTCCACGTACCGCTTCCCTTCGCTGCCCTTCAGCATGAACGACCACTCCTCGTCCGAGACGGTCCCGGACTGCCGGGCAATGTGCACGTACAGCAGCACCGCAAAGATGAGCTTGTCCGTCTCGAAGAGGCCGCGGCAGATGGTGTTGTACGACCGCAACGTGACCGCCGGCAGCAGCGTCGCCACGCGCGTCGCCACGTCGTCGTTCTTCTCCGTCTGCCGCAGCGTCAGCACGAAGAGTTGCTTGAAGAAGTCGAGCGAGTTCTGGTACATGTGGTTCAGCCCGGCAAGCTCCGTGATGACGGTGTAGACGGTCGCACCGCGGCGCGCCACGGGTCGGTAGCGGTCACGCGCCACACCGATGTCCCGCTGCGTCTCCTCGGCCACCCGCAGGGCAGCCCCGACGCTCTCACTCGTCGTCTTCGCCTCCTGCAGCGTGTTCACCAGCTGCTCGTTGTCGAGGATGTTGCCCGTGGAGGAGCCGAGAAGCTGGAGGATCTTGTCCTCCAACGCCTTCAGCTCGTCCTTGCCGTGGGCGATGTCCAGCACCGTCTGATCCGCGCGCTGCTCCAGCTCCGCCATCTCCACCCGCACCACATCCGCCAGCAGCTGGTTCTCCAGCCCCGTCTGCGTCACTGTGAAGTTCACCACCGTCACCTTGATCTGCAGCTCCGGCGAGAAGAGCGGGTTGGGCAACTTGGTCGTCATGTACAGCCGAAACTTCGGGTCGTAGTCGACCTCGCTGTCCCCCAGCTTAATGAGCAGTCGACCCTGCGAGCGGTAGGTCTGCCGCAACAGCACCGGATCGAGCGCCGCATCAAGCGACTCGCCGACGTTCTCGATGAGCACCGGCAGCCCGACGCGAATCGCGTTCTCAAGGGTGCGCATGTAGTTCGGGTCCGTCAGCTTCACCACGCGCAAGTTGCGCTCCCGCTCCATCGCGCGAATCCAATTCACGGCCTGCCCCTGCGGGTCAATGCAGAGACACCACCGGTGCGACTTGTTCACCACCACGCCGTTCTCCACGCTGAAGTGGTCGGTGGGGAGGCCCTGCTGCGACCAGGTGCGAATGCGCACCGGGTCCATGATGCCGGAGAGCTCGAACTGGGTCTGGCCCACTGGCAGCTGCAGCGCGACGCATTTTTCGTACCAGGCCTGTAGCAAGCGCTCGCGGTAGTGGGAGGTGAAGGGGCCGAGGTAAGCCACCGCGCCGGCCGCCAGCGCCATCGTGCCGGCGTGCCCGGCCTTCTCGGCCGACAGCTGCGCCACCGCCTGCACCCAGCGCGACTGCTCAGAGCTGAGGCCGCTCATGAGCTGCTCCGCCCGCTCCAGCCGCACCGTTGTGAGGTCGATGTCCTCCTCCAGCTGGTGCTTCTTGCGCACATTCTCCTTCATCTCCGCCTGCAGCGCCCCGAGCTTTTCCTCGATGCTGCGCAGCCGGCCGCGCGCCTCCTGCAGCGCCTCCGTCGCCACGGCGACTTTGCCCTCCGCCTCCGCCAGCCGCGCCCGCTTCGGCCCGACAACCTTCACGACCTCGTAGTAGTTGTTCATCGCCAGCACCCACATCGCGAGCGACTTGCACGCCTTCGAGCTCTTCGCGACCTCATCCGGCTGGAAGTCGGGGTTGTTGATGTACTTCTGCAGGGACTTGATCATCTTCTCGGTGAGGTCGTCGCGCTTGTAGTTTTGGAGGTCTTTGATGAAGTCCATGCGGCTCATCACAAGTTTCGCGCGGTCCCAGCTCTGGTCCTTCTCCCCCAGCAGCAGCAGCACCGCCTCCAGCACCAACACCACACGCGACGCCGGTTTCAGGAAGCTGCGGACCTCGCGAATGTCATCTGGCCGCAAATCCGCCAACGCCTCCTCGGCAGCTTTGAGGATGGGAAGGGCCTTGTCGAGCTCCGCCTGGCACTCGCCGCGGATGCCGTCCGCCTCGGCCTGGATCTCACTCGCCCCCGCCTCCTCCTCCGCGCACTGCCGCCGCACCACCTCCGCCGACGACTGCTCCTTCTCTACCCGACCCATAATCTCCTCGGTGTTCTTCGCCGCCTCGATCAACTTCGGCTGCATGTCAATCAGCTTCACCTTCATCTCGTCCACCATCGTCTGGGTGCTGCGCAGCGTGTCGAGACCACCCTGGTAACGCTCCACCTGCGCCGTCACCACCCGACTCTGCTCCTCCAGCAACTGCTGGTAGCTCGTGAGGAGGCCCAGGTAGGAGGTCGGCGTCGTGTAGGTGCGCCGGCGCAGCTCGCCGTAGAACTCCTCAGACGCCTCCTGGACGTCGACGTGGATGGAGACGCACAGCTCGATCAGGTGGGCCTTGTCCTCCTCCGGCATCGCCAGATTCGCCAGCACACGCTGCGCCACCGATGCAAGGGCGTCGCGCGGCCACTGATCGAACCAGTCGATCGTGCAGCAGTTCACCAGTGACGGAAACATGCGCAGGCGGCGGCGGAACTGCTCTCCGACGGGGGACATGGCCATCACGATGTGCACCTGGTCGCGGCACATGCTGACGAAGTGGGAGAAGATGGTGCTGCGAGTCTCGCGCTTGCCGGCGGCGACTGCGTACGGCCGCACCGCCTCCACGATCTGATCCACGTCCTCCGGCAGCATCAGGTTTGGCACCTCGCCGGTGTTGAGCAGGTTGTTAATGTCCTCCAGCATCTCCTCCTTCACCAGCTGCGTGTCGGAGAGGAAAAAGAGCACCGGCTTGTCGTGACACGCGCTGTCGAGCAGGATCTTCTTGAGGCTGTCGTGGAACTCCGTCATGCTGAAGGTGCGCGTGATGGCGACCTCGTACACCGGCAGACTGCAGATAAATGCGGCGAGCTTGCAGAGCGACTGGCGGCCTGTGCCACCCATACCCACGACTAGTGCGTGCCCGCGAGGCTGGCGCAGCACACGGCACAGCCGCGCGACGTGCTGCACGGCGTCCTTGAAGAACACCAGCTCCACCTCCTTGTTGTACTCCATGTTGTAGCCGTTCTGGTAGTCCGTCAGCGCCTGGGCAATCGCGTCGGTCGTCTCCGCCACCTCCTCGTAGTGTGCCCGGTCGCGGCGCATGAAGTCGCCGAAGATGAGCTCCTCGTACGCCGGCGTCCACGGCTCGCCGAGGACGTTCTGGCAGACGTCGCCCAGCGTCGCCCACCACCACTCGCGGTCCGCGGCGTCGATGAGACGGTCGTGGAACGTGCGGGAAACCTCGTGCAAGAATAGGCGGTGAAAAGCCGCGACGGAGGTGGTGACGCGCGGCGAGGTCTGCATGACACCCTGAATCACCTTGCCCATGTCGCGCAGGTTGAAGGTGTAGTGCGAGCGCGTTGGCGTGGGCAGCTTCTCCTGCGTGATGCGCTCGTAGCACACAAGGGTGGCGGCCACGAGCTTCGACGAGAGTCCGCGGATCTCTTCCGTGTCCCACTGCTGCAGAAAGCCGTAGAGCAGGGAGCCGAAGATGCGCCGCGTCGACGCCTCCGACAGCGCGGGCTGGCAGACGAGGTGGAAGCGGGAAGTCAGCCGCTGGGTCATCTCGCTGCGGCCACCACCGGGCACACCGCACGCGGCGAGCATCACGACGTCGTGAATCTCCTTAAAGGTGGCGGGGCTCTTGTGCGTGTCGTAGAAGCCACGCTGCGTGATGAGCTGGCGCAGCAGCTCCAGCGGCGGGGACGCGCCATAGATCTCCGGTGTAGGCATGTTGATGTCGTCGACGAAGAGGATGGCGCGCTTGCCGGGCGTGGGGCCGAGGGCGGTGCTGCGGATCTTGTACAGCTTGCTCTCCAGGCGGTCCTCGACATCCTTGCTGCGGGTTTGAGCGGAGAAGACGACGCTGAAGGACTCCCAGGCGCTCGCCGGGTCGTCCACGTGGCGCGAGTTCGTCAGGAAGTTCAGCACACCCAGCGACTTGCCTGTGCCCGTGACGCCGTTCACCAGAACGTTCTGCGAGGACGTCGTCAGCACATTCAGCAGCGTGTTGAAGGCCACACCCTCTGCCGTGGGCACCACCAGCTCGAAGTAAGAGCTGCGGCGGTTGTACATAAACGTCGGGACGAGGTGATTCCACGTGATGAACTGCATTGACGGGCGGTGCACAACGTAGTCATACACGCTGACGCTGCTGCCGCCTTCTGCGTCGCCGGCTGTCGCAGCCGGCGAGGGCAGCAGCCCTGGGAGCACCTGGCCCACCTTCTCCAGCACGAACGTGCTGAACGCGTCGCGGGAGTCGTCGCGCAGGTTGCCACCCACAGCCCAGACAAAGGCCATGAAGAAGTACATGTCGAAGAGCCGGCCCTCGTCCAGCGCGTCCGCGGCGGCGTTCGTGATGGGCGGACGCGCGAACTCCTCCGGGGTGCTCGGGATGGGCAGCGCAGCCGCCGCGGACGAGCTGCGCCGTGTGGCGGCCAGTATATCCGCCTCTGTACGCCCAGCGCTGCCGCCGTCTGCGTCGTCGCCCTCGCCTTCCGCTCCTCCGTCCGCGTCGGCTGCCCGCACCGCGTCGCGCGGCCACACCTTAGTGTCCTCACAAGTCGCAAGAAAGCCCTGCAGCAGCTCGACGCAGTTCACCGCAAGCTGCGCATCCACCGACGGGATCCACTCGCGGCAGTGGGTGCGCACGAAGTCGAGTGTGTCAGGCAGCAGCAGCTGCAGCAGCTCCAGCACGCGATCTTGACGAAGGCGAGCGTCAGCCTTGGCCTTGCCCTCCACGAGGCTGCGCGCGATCGGCACCCAGCCGCGATTGCCGTCGAGGTAGTAGGGCTCCATGTACACCATGCCACAGCGCGACACGGTGGCCGGCGACGCCACGCGCAGGTCCTGCACCTCGAACATGAACGTTGCCGTGTTGGGCAGCTTAATGCGCTCACCGTTGAAGAGGCAGAGAAGCTTGTTGTCATCCAGCACGGTGTTCATGTTCTCAATCCACACGGCGTCAACGGGGCCGTCGAAGACGACCCACTGGCGGTCAGGCTGCGTCAGCGCAGCGCGGGTGATGCCGCGGGCGATGCTGCTAAGAATGCCATCCGTCCACTCTCGCGTGATCTCGTTCACCTGGCCGTACAACTCACCCATCGAAACCGACTTCGGGTTCAGCTCGAGCATGTGCACCTTGTTGAAAAGCGGAGTGTTCTCGCCGGTGCCGTGCCCGTCCTCTTTGATGTGCGTCAGCGACTGCTGCACAGTGCGCAGCACGGTTGACTTCCCGCTGAAGGTCTGGCCCACCAGCATGACGCCGTGCCGCACCACCAGCGTGTCGTACAGCTGCATTGCCTTGGTGACCATGCCATCCACCACCTGCCGTCCATCGGTCAACAGCTGCCGCTTCATGTAGTCCAGCAGCAGGGCATTCGGGCTCTCCTCCATCGTCACCGTTGGAAATAGGTCTTTGACAAGAGCCATGAAGAGCGTCGTGTCGTCGCGCAGGAACTTCGGCACGTTGGCGTCCCGCATCGCGCGGATTAGCAGCATGTCTTCGCTCTCATTCGGGCTCTGCCGCTTCAGAGAGCCGGCCATTACGAGAATAGACTTCACCGCGCGCATACCGAAGTCGTAGTGGTCCTGCTTCGACAGCTGCTCGGAGCTGAGCTTGTAGAGCTGCACCATCTTCTGCGCCAGCGTCCGCGCGTTGGCGAAGCCCTCCGAGTAGAACATGATCTCGGCGATGAGGGCGTAGTCTGGGATCATCATGCAGATAGGGCGGAAGAGCGCCTTGAGGTTGTCAGGCAGCTCCGTGCGGCCAGCGTAGCCGGGGTTCATGGTGATGAAGACGCCGAAGTTCGGGCTGAGCTGGATCGGATGCCCGTCAAAGTCCATGCGAGTCAGCTTCTGCCCCAGCGCCGTGGTGATGTCGAGCATCTGCTGCGCAATGACGGAAAGCACCTCAAGCTCAATGCGGTTGAACTCATCAAAGCAGGCCCACGCGCCGGCCTGCGCCAACCCGGCGAACATGCGCGACATCGTCTTGTAGTGAATACCATCGGAGCAGTTGAAGACGACGACTTGCCGCGCAAGCGCCTTGCCGAGATCCTTCACGGACTCCGTCTTGCCCGTGCCGGCCGGGCCCTGCGGCGCGGCGCCGAGGTTCATCGCCAGCGCGTTCGTGCACGTCAGGAAGGCGCGATCGGTGAGGGGTGTAATGACGAGGCGTGCTTGGTTGCCCAGGTACTCGTACCCGTAGGGCAGGTGCGCGTTGCAGTGGTGAATGCCGACGTTCTTCTCGCCTCCGCCCGGTGACTGGCGGCCGCTCTCCTCCCAGTAGTAGCGCAGCTGCTGGTACCAGGCAAAGTCGTCGAGGCTGGTGACGTCTTCGCTGCTCAAGTTTTGTACGATGTCGCGGTTGTGCACGTTGAGCACGATGAGGGTGCCGACCAGCATGCGCTGCAGCTTGGAGAGCGGCTGCCGCGTCAGCTCCACCATGCGCAGAATCTGGCCGTGATACTCCTTGTAGTAAGCAGGCAGTGAGGCGCCGTCGATGGCGGCCTCCACCTGCCCCGTCCACATGATCATGTCGACCGCCTGAATGCACTGCGCCGGATGCTGGAACACCCACTCCTCGCGCTTGCGCTGCACCACCATCTCCAGCGTGCGCTGCATGTGCATATACAGCGAAGCCTTCATCATCCGCTCAATTTCGCCCAGCCACTGCTCCACGTTGCCCACCGGGTAGACCGGCTTCTCGAACGACACCTGCTCACCCTCGCCAGACACCATCCCGACAATCTCCGAGCAGTCTTCGTCCGAGAACACCAGCGAGGCGATGGAGTCAAAGCACTTCTGCAGGTGCGGCTGCACCGCCTTCGGGTTGCGCACATCTGACAGAATGGAAAGCAGCTCGTCGTTCGACAAGAAGTAAAAGCGCGGGAAGGCGACGCGCTTGGTCTCCAGGTAATCCTCCAGCTTCTTTTGAATGTGGTCGATGTTGGCGTTGTTGGTTTGCAGGTCTTCCAGTACGCCCTCCTCGGTGCAAATCTGGAAGACATTCTTCTGCGTGTGCGCGCGCGAGGTCAGAGAGCGGAAAAGGCGATCGACGTTGTCAAACATGGCGCTTTCCTCCGGCAGCTGCTCCTTAATGTCGTCGGAGGAGAAAATGAACTCAAGGTACATCCAGTTCTTCTGCAACGCGATCCATTCGTCAATCACGTCGCCGACCAGACGGAGGTCGCGGATCCACTTCTCCACCTTGTCGCGAACGGGGGCAACAAAGCGCGACGCCATGGTGGTCTGCAACTCAATTTGGTGATCGTCCAGCTGCTGGATGACGTCTTCGAGCTGGTCCAAGATAAAGGCGCCTTCTCTGTTCTTGTACGGCTTTGTGGCGAAGTCCAACGCGTCCCACACCTGCTTCACGGCATCCAGATCGTTTGAAATCTTCCACTCACCCGTCGCTAAGCCTGACTGCTCGGCGAGCGCGTCCTTGTACGAAAAGATGTCCCACTCCTCCAGTGCGTTGAGGTTCAGGTCGTCGTGGTAGCTATATGCGTTGCCTGTAATCTGTTTCAGTACCGCGTTCCAGTGATCAGCGGACATGTGCTTGTTGCCGCAGTCGTGGATGACGGCCATGTTGGCGCGGATCGACTGCAACTCCTCCATTAGATGCGGCGCAACTTCGTCCTCGTACGCTCGCTCCAGCATCGTGCGGTTAACAACGCCAGCGCGGCGCACAAGTAGATTGACCTGCTCCTCCATCTCGAGCGTGTTCAACTCTTTCACCGGCGTCTCAAACCAAAATTCGGCCTTCTTGTTGAATGTCTCCAGCAAGTTCCACGCCTCTTCGCGCGCCTGAAACAGCGTCTTGACGTCGCTGACAAACGACCAGTCAAAAGAGCACTGGCCAAAGAGCTTTGCATACCGGCTGAGCTGCTCCTCTCTCGCGTCGATCTCCGCGAGCTTGACATTCACGTCCGACAAGTACTGCAGCAGCGGCTCCGTGTTGTCTGTGAGGGCGGCGAACTCCTCGCCAAGCAAAATCTCGTTAAGGCCGGCGCACTCCTCCTCCACGCTGGCAACTTCGGTCTGCAGCGTGTCAACGTGGGTGAGCATGTTCTCCTCAATAAACTCGTCAGCTTGGATGCGTGCGGTTTCGAAGGCACCGCGCAGGGAGCCGTTGGCAGAGCCGCCACCAAGCGTGCGCTCGCGCAGCTGCTTGTCCTCGTCGTCGAGAAACTCCACCTGCTGGCGGTCCATCAGCTCGCACAGCGCCTCCGTCTGCGCAATTTTCGCGTCGGTGACGTTGGCGTTTGCGACAATATCCTTGTACTCCGCCGTAAAATCAGCAAATTCGCGCAGCGTCTGCGGGCGTTCGCTCATCGCCTGCGACTTTTGCTTGAAAAACGTGTTCAGCTCGCGGATGAGGCCACGCGCGGTTGTCCGCAGGGTGGAGTTGATGCCGTCACGCAGCACAATCATGCGAGGCTCAATTTCGGTCTTCAACTTCGACGCGTTAATCCAGAGAAGGCACCCCACGTATGAGGCAATGAGCACGCGGAGCGCGTCTTGGGCTTCTTGAAGGCGGCGGTACAGCTTCGCCAGGCTGTTTGCCGACAAGACAGACTCCCCGGTTTCCTGCTTGAACGCATCCTCCACTTCCTCCCAGGAGCGCTGCAAAAATTGGATGTGTGGCACGGTCGTGAGGTACGTCGCAAGTCGCCCGTCCGCCTTTTCGTAATCGCTGTGGAGGATCTGCAAAAGCGCAGAGTGAATGTAGTCCACCCTAGCATTTGACCGCAATTCGTCGCCGATATTCCATATTTTTGGTGAAGCCGGGAAAAGAGCCTTCAAATACTTTTGAGCGCACAGACGCGGGCTGATAGTGACCGCGTCAGTGCATCCAGACAGCAAGCTTGCAAAAACGTCGCGCAGAATAGCCTCCTTTGGGTCGAAAACAATTGTGGAGTCTTCAGGGTGCAGCAAAATCTGAAAGCCGACTTTACGAATTTCGCTTTGCACCTGCCCGCGCACCGTGTTGAGAAAAGTCTGCGCCACCGAAAGCACGCGGCGGAATAGTTGCTCGGACGCCAAGAAGTCGACAAGGCGAACAAAAAGATGCAGCTTCGAGTATTCGACCAGGCTGCGCTTCAGCTCGCGCATTCTGCGCTCTAAATCTTCGCGGGCATCGATCATCGATTTCGCCTTGCGTTTCGCTCGCGTGTCGCTGCCTTCCCCTGCGGCCACCGTCAACAAATACTGCTCGAGTGCCTCGCGTGTGTTGATGTCAGGGACGTCCGCGCGGTGCTGGAGTGCCTCGACAAGCTTTGTGACTTTTTCCTCCATGCGCTCAATAACACCGTTGACATAAACAGACGCTTTCTGACGCTGTCGCGCCTGCGTTAAGGTAAAGTCATCCACCACGTAATCGTGCTTTCCCTGCGGATCGTACTCAATAAGCTTCGCATCGGATATAGTGTGCGAGTACTTCACTAAATCGATCATCGGGTAAGCAAAGGTTGGTTTCGCCACCAGCAGGTCTTTCGACAACGCTTTCCGCACCGCGGCGTACTTGCGCTGGCGCAGCTTCATCTGCAAACGTAAAAAGGCTTTGTACAGCAGAAAATTCCTAAAAAAGGGAATTTTGCGGAGGATGTTAAATAAAGACGCCTCTTTCATGTGGTCCGCTAGAGTCATCACCTCAGACGGCCGTCCCGGACGCATGTGCACAATTCCTGTCGCGCTGAGGATGTAGTGCTCTGGATTCTCGAAGCCTTTTTTTGTGACGACCAGGTCATACGGGCGAAATTCGAGCCCTTTTGGCGCGCAGTTGAGGAAAACGTGCTTGAGGCTTGTCGAGTTTCCGTTTGCGGTGAAGAAAGCTACCGCGTCTTCTGCTGTGTGAATATTCCGCAGCAGCGGCTCGTCGTCCGGAGCGACACGTTTTGCAGCAGCTTTCGCGGGACGCCGACTCGCCTTCTGGATCATTCGCAGGAGTTCGACATCTTTCTCGTCACACAAGCCAGCAGCACTTTCACTGTCCGTTGCGGCTTTGCCTTTCTCGGCTCTGCGAAGCTTCTGTGTGAGATTTTCCGAAGCAGCTGCCGAGCTCATAAACGTAAACGTGGATGGATTTTGGAAGCGGTAGAGCTGCGGTGCGTCTTGAGACCGCGCAAGCCCTGTATTTACATTTGTCTGCAGCTGTGAGGCTGCCGCGGGCTTTGGCTTTGCGCTTTCTTCCAACTTGCGCCGAAAGGACAAATCGTTTGTGTTCATTTTTTTTCTTTTTCCTCTTCTCACAAATGTTGATGTAGACTTCAGTGCTTATGCGCGATCAATCTGGAAAAGATGATCGACCGCAGTTGTAAGGGGACTATATTTTAAATTTGAGAAGGTCTGTAGCTGCCAGAGTGCTGCACTCCAATTTTTTCTTTTATTATTAAAGGCAATTTGTGTTTAACTTGCCCTGTGGTGTAAAAGCAGTTGTAGTACAAATGATGTCAGGTACGTGATGGGAATATACAAGGGAGAGGTAAAGCAAACTTGCATTTCACTGTAATAAACTTTGCGTTCAAAGCTTGCGTGAGGAAATGCATACAGCTTTAACAATTGGTTAAGGAAAATTGATTTTTGACAAGCAAAAAAAATGTTTGTGAGTTTACAGTGAGGCCGTTAATCCGTTGTCGCTCAAGAAACTGAGGTGTAAGGCTCCGCTTGCCTAAACCACAGAGCATTGCCTCATCGCCTAATTAGAGAGCATTCTCTTTCATTCTACTTTATTTTCTTTTGTCTGCTCTGGTAATTATTAGCATACAGCTGTGCGTGTATTGAAAAAAAAAACCGTTTCCACTTCTCAAACGTCAGAGCAAGCATCGCAGTTTCTTTTTCATAAAGGTCGCAAATTTTTTTTTTTACTTCACACTTAGAGAAGAGGGGACGAAGAAGCTTTGGCTCGATACTCTGTATTAAAATCATCTTCACGTAAAACAGAACGTCGAACTGTGACGTGCCTCGCTGAGGCGCTCCGCGCATCGTGGGACATGAGTAAGAAAGCCGCATTGCAATCAGCAACTTAATGCACAAGAATGCAAGCTGACCTCTGGCGAAGTAAGAATAATAGTCAAAAAAATCGGCTTGGTTTCTAATCTACGACAACACAAAGCGCATGCAAGCCTCGATGATCCCTTGCCTTGAACCCACTCGTCCAGCATCTGAGTAAATTACGCTGCAATGCCACGCGAAGATACAGAATAGTACAGAGTAACACCTGGGCTGCAGCAATAAGCAGCCTCACGAGCAGCACGTGGTAGGCGCTCATGCCATTGCAAGCATAGAAACTGTAAATTGAGATCATGTTCGAGAAATGCCCAAGCCTCAAATATACTTCTTACATCAATTTTGAATAAAGAGTTTTGAAAACGAATACACCATCAAATTTTTTGTCTGGCATCGGCGATCGATGCAAAAAAAAAAAGGAAAGCGGGCTTTTCTTGCAGCAACGGGCATGCGGCAGGCGAACCTCCACACCTTCTCAGCACAGGCTAACGCTGTCATGATAAAGATTTTTTTGTTGTTGTTGTTGTTCTTGTTGCCGCTAGTAGTTGAGCTGTGCTAAGGCGCTTACTTTCGGAGGATGTAAATTATGTGTTGACATAGTTTGACATATATCCAAAGTCCTTTTCACNCATCAACTGAATTTTTCCGGTCCTCTTTTTTTCCTTTCATAACCTTATGAGCCGATCGATGGCAGGATATCTTTAGCATCAAGCTCTCAATTATGCTTCTTGCACAAAGCACCATGGCAAACCAGAGCCATTAGCCTTACGATACTAAATTGAAAAAACATGCCCTTTCTATAAATTGCATCTTTTTAAGAGTCGCAAACGCGCAGCGCTGCGTTTTTCGTGATTGCGCTAAAAAGCGTGAGTTTTGTATTAACAAACAAACGTGTTCTTAAGTGAAGGTTTACGGCAAAAGTTCCACGTGTTTGAATTTCCTTTTGCATCACTTGCAGCAAGTCGTGCCTTTTTCCCTTCCAGTGAAGCCAGCGCCTTGATCAGCAAAATTTTCACTCAGGAAGATTCTTTATTCTGTTAGTAAGAATCGCATTTAACAATCACAATTAATACACTAAAAATTTAGATGATTTTGTGAGAGGCAGCAACAAAATAAAATGCTCGAGTTCGACAAGAAGAGAACTAAAAAAGCACGGCACATAAAAAAAAAAATTAACGATACTGCTAAAGCGAGTACTCTCTCTCTAGAGAAAAGACGGTTTCAATAGATTAATTCTAGACAAGGTTTTTTGACGTAGCCTAGAACATATCCGCATGACTGCAATAACAGCCTACTTCTATAAAATTACCAGCTCTTTTTGTTTCTTCTTTAATTTTCTAATGTAATGAATACAGTGTTCTCTTTGCCCAGATTTTTTTTTTGTTCAAGAACAATTGAAGCGTTTCCAGACTTGAGCTAAACTTACAATGAGCGCCATCTCCGCTGTCAATGCTTTAGCAGACGAAATAAATGCATATTTGGAAACCGCGGAGAAAACGGGTAGTGCAGATGCACGTCATGTAGTGTTGCAGTCCGCGATTCTACAAATGGAAATTAGCGACCTCAGTCAAAAAATTGAGCAGAAGAGTGTTACTTTAGAAGACGAAGCTCGCCATCGCTAACGATCCGACACCACAAGAGGCGCGAACTGAGCTTAGCTGTGCCTTGTGAATTCACTTGCAGAACTAAGTTCTCAAATTAGAAAGCTGCTGGAAACTGAAGTAAGTCAGCCCGATACAATTCCTGAAGGGAAAAGAACGTCTCGTTTTATGTGCACGATGTACGTGCTATTTTCAATTTGTAAAGGCTAAATGGGTTGCCTTTTTTTTTTTTACGTGTGTCTCTGCGTGTTTCACGCAATTTCAACAATTAAAAAGGAAACCATCTACGTAAACATTAATT
>MDUD01010039.1:0-13374 GCA_002216565.1 Crithidia mellificae
GCATTGAGCCCTTGGTGGTTGTAACGCGTATTTCAGCCCGAAAGGAGGAATTGCCCTGCCTCACGCAACTCGTCTGCCCTTTTTACTTTTGTTGCCGTAAGTTGCATCCCTTTTTTATTTTTTAATGTTTTCTTTTCAAATTTCCCCTTTATAGTTAGGTGTCAATTTGTTTGTTTCTGCGTTGGCAAAGCGCGTGTTGCTGTTACAAACAACAAGCAAAAAAAAAAAATCAGGATTGAAAAAAAAAACAATATTTAAACTTTTTACTTTGCGAGGGTGCTGCTGGTGCTGAGCAGACACGCAGCTGCGTTAAAGATTCAAAGTGTGCGGTGCTTTCGTCTGTTTCGTGTTTTCACTGCACGTACCCACGCGTCGATACCTGGATCTTGGATCATAAAGTTGGGGTAAAGAGAGAGAAATTATCAGAGAACTTTTAAATTCTGATGACGATGCGAGGATTGATGCTTTAAAAAGTATTCGCTTAAATATTTCTCGCACTTCTCACCCT
Source organism: Crithidia mellificae (assembly GCA_002216565.1). Classification (NCBI taxonomy): domain Eukaryota; phylum Euglenozoa; class Kinetoplastea; order Trypanosomatida; family Trypanosomatidae; genus Crithidia; species Crithidia mellificae. Next base: position 509 of record MDUD01010039.1, read on the forward strand.
TTTTTCTTTCATCAGCAAAATAAAGTAATCGATTCTTTTTCTTCTTTAAAATCGTTTTATATCTGAGATTCAGACTGGTTTTGCATCATCGAAAATGATGGGCTGCTAGACAAGAGTGATGATACACAATCAAGTACAATCGCATCTATTTTTCTGAGCCACTTCTGAATTGAGAGTGCTTTCCTTAAGTGGACTATCTGACTTGTCTTGAAGACGAATTTAATGATGCTTGCCATGTCATAGCGGCAACGTGTAGTGCGCTCCGCTGTCTAGGAAGAGAAGATTAACGAGCCCGGAACGAAAATACCTTGTACGGTCGATTCCCAAAAATCACCTCTCGACGTTTTTGTAAAGAGCTGCACATTTACTTAATTGACATGTTTGTCTGGATGTAAAAGTGGAGATACTGCATCTATAAAAATAGGGAAAGTAAAGATGTAGCAACTAAGCTTCGTGTGCTGAGGTGAAGCAGAACTTTAAATCCTGCATTTGTGCAGCGTGCAACAGACTCTTATACTTGATGGATGTTTGATTTTCATAGAAAGACAAGGATGATGATACACAATCAAGTACAATCGCATCTATTTTTCTGAGCCAGATCTGAATTGAGAGTGCTTTCCTTAAGTGGACTATCTGACTTGTCTTCTAAAGCTGCGAGTTGTTTTTGTTAAATGTGATATTTGTGTGACAGCGCAGTGTGATACCTCTTTTTAAGGTGAGCTATGCACAAAGCTTTTTTTTTTCTGACAAACTTGCTTAGAGAAGCAAAAATTAGCAATTTTAGCACATAAACAAGCATAATTTTTTGCCTTTGAGTATAAGATGAGGAAACAGTCCATCAAAGAAAGATGTGAAACGTATGCAGAGAGGCGATGAAGTGGGACAAGGCTAGGTGCTGAGCGTCGCACAGATAAATTGAAAGCCACTTCTCACGCAACCTGGTAAGAAACTGAGAGATGCTTCACCACGTTTGATAAACAAAAGAAGAATGACAAGAGTGATGATACACAATCAAGTACAATCGCATCTATTTTTCTGAGTCCGATCTGAATTGAGAGTGCTTTCCTTAAGTGGACTATCTGACTTGTCGTGTTAAATGTGTACGGTGGACGTGTTTTTGCGGTGCTTTTGTTGCTCTGTATGTAAACATGCGTTTGTCCATTATTTTTTGTGTTTGTGATGAAGACTTTCAGCAAGTACTAGCGCAAACTGTCTAAATGCATTGTTGTCCTTGTTTCGTGTGTGCGCGTATTTGCCACGTTGAAGGTTGGATAAATTGCAAAGCTTGGTTTCCTGTCGTATTACATATGCACTTTAATATAGCCAGCAAGATTGAAAAACATAGTATAAAATCACGTCTTGAAAGTTTTGAGACCACAGATCAGTTTAGGAAACAGGCTAAGATGAGAAGTGTCCGATAGAAAAAAGCTCTATAGGAATGAAGCAGCGATACGCAAATGAAATTTCACGATGTTCATTGACACTCACATGTGCACTTCTTACCAAAGGCACCGGTGACGTGATAGTCGCGCCATTAAATCATTCTATGGTTTCCCCTCCCTTATTTTTTTCTTTAGTTGTCCTCGACGTCCAGCACTTCAGATACAGAAAAGTGTATCTATTTTAAGTGAGATTCAACCCTCTTTATCTGTCAAATCCCCATAGCTACATTCGAGCGAAAATGCAAACTCTCATTGGACTTACACGCGCACGTCGCGGCATTCTAGCTGCAATGCCCTTAAGCACCGGTCACTCACGCGTCTGCGCACGCCGTGCCTACAGTGCACCGACCTACCCCGTCAACTCCACCGACTTGCCAGATCCACGCGGGCCGCGGGCTAATCCGTCCTCCTCTCACTCCTCCGCCCAATCAGCTGGTGATGCCGAACGCCGCCATCACAGCAGTGAAAGTGAAGGCCACCCCACCTTCACAAAGCTAGATCTGCAGAACCCGCCGCAGATACCGTCTCCCACCTACTACGCCACCTACGAGGAGTACCTGGACGCGTACGACCACTACCTGAAGGACACGGACTACTTCACCACATCCGCACGAACTTTTGTGCAAAAGCGCTTTGCAAAGCTTCGCGCAACGCAGATGGACATGGCGGAAGTGGTGCGCCGCGAGTACTTGTGGACTTTTGTCCCGCTGCTGTTCTGTCTTTCTGTTTTTATGATCGATCGCAGCAACCACAGCGCGGCCCTCTTCACGCATCGCGTCATCAAAGAGCGCACGAAGCAGCAGGTGAAGCACGTCAAGTGGGAGACGGTGTGAGTATGCGCAATCAAGCCTGCTTGCCTTTGCTACCCACATTTCTGTCGCTAGTCCTCTGCTTTCATTTCGGTTGGAGTTTGGAGTCACACATTGAACTATTCTATATTAGTTTGTTGTTGTTGTTGTTGTTGTAATCACTGCAGCATTTGCAGCTTACTCGTCACGAGGCCACAAAAAAAAAGGGAATATTATTTAAGCCCAATATCAAAACGCCGCACCTAGCAGATTCACAATTTTAATTATTTCTTTAGGTTGCAATGGGGCAACGCCAGATATCGACCGTGGAACGAAAACAAGGAGAACAAATATTGAGGCAAGGTGGTGCTTATTGTTCCACTCTTTTAAGTGCTAGTTGTGTTGAAAAGGAAGATTGCAGTTATAATTCAAATTTTTGATGTGATGCCCTTTTTGTTTTCAAATATTTGTTATTCGACTGCCCCTTTCCTCTCGTATACTTCCCACAGTTGGAGAGCTCAACAAAGGTCTTGCAACGTGATTCCAGTGGAAGACACGCTGAACTAACACTGCAGAAACAATTGTCTCAACATTTTTTTTTTCTTATTGACTCCATAGACAAGCTGCGCAAGCCCGGAGACTCACATGAGTACCACAGCACCGTCTCTCATCGAGGTGGCGGCGCGGCGGCTGCGTGAGGCGGCCGCACAGGCCCAAGCAGAGCGGGCCCTCACCTCCTCCGCGGCCATTGAGGCGTACGACGCACAGTGCTTTGAGCGGGAAACCGCCCGTATCAATCGTGAGATGGCGGAGAAGCGTGCGCACTCCTCCTCGGCCTTCTTCCCGGCTCTGTACCTCCGCGCCCGTGACCCGGCCGGGGATGAGACAACACGGCTGCTGCGCAGCACCTGCAAAGCCTTCGAGCTGGATTTGCGCTTCAAGGAGATTGAGAGGCTGGACGAGATGCACGCGAAGCTGTGGACGCTGCTGAACGCGGGTGATCGTCGCAGCGTGTCACTGGAGGAGTACGAGGCGGTGCTGAAAGACTTCAACGAGTGGGCCTCGGTGCAGTACGGTGCGCAGCTGCCACCACCACCTGCCACGGTGTGGGAGGTTTCCACCTCTGAGGGGGACGACGAAGACATTCAAGAAGAACCCAACAACAGCGATGGAGAGGGTGCAGAGCAGCATGGAGGAGGCGGAGAGCCTGCGGTGCGACCCCCCACCACAGCCTCTGTCGCCTCCTCCACCTCCCCGGAGAATAACGCCGGTGTACCCACCATCAAGAGTCCCTCCGTCTCCGCCGCACGTGTCAGCTTTGGCCCCTCCAGCGGCGAAGCACCACCGCGCAGCAGTCGCAGCGGGACCCGCAGTCAGAGCTGGGGTGTCGTCGCACAGCACATCCAGCGCTTCCGCGAACAACGTCAGCAGCAGCAACTACAGCAGCAGCGCTTCAGTGAGAGCGCCGCCTCCGTCATGACGCCGTCGCAGCGCAGCAACGCGCAGTTTGAGCAAGTCCTCCGCCTCGCCGAGGACCAACCGGCGCTGGGCAACATTTTGTTCCTCTGCTCCGTGCCCCCGCCGCGGCCGGACATGCAACTCTTCCTCTCCTGTCCCCGCAACCCCGACCGCACCGTGGACATTGCAGTCATCTACCAAACCTTCGCGAAGCAGGTCTCGCTTGTGAAGTGCGAGGCGGAGCTGATCATGTGGGACAACAACAACGACGGGCGTCTGTCGGAGGACGAGGTGGAGAACTACGTGCGCGACCTGGCCCCTCGCATTGCCGCGCTCTCCGCCATGAGCAAAGATCTCCTGCCCTTTTACTGCTGCACGGTGAGCCGCCGCCTCTTCTGGGACCTCGACCCGGGCAACCGCGGCGTCCTGCGCATCCACTCCCTCCTGCAGAGCAGCGTGATGAATGAGTGGGTCAGCCTGCAGCTCATGTCGGAGGACGACCCGCAGAACTGGTTTGGCGCCGCGGTGACGCAGCAGCTTTACAACAAGTTTGTGATGCTCGACACGCGCAACAAGGGCACGCTGAACGTGGAGAACCTGCGCGCGTACAAGAAAGGGCTTCCGACCGTGATCGACGACGGCCTGCCCTTCGAAACGAGTCCCCTCTGTGGACTCTTCATTGACCGCTACTTCGAGACGAACACGCTCATGACACGGTCGGAGATGGACTACCGCAAGTTTGTCGACTTCGTTATCGCCGTCGAGTTGCTGCCGCAGTGCAGCCGTCCCCACTTCTTCTGGAACATCCTCGACCTCGATGGCACGGGGGTGGTGACGCCGATGATCGTGAATCAATTTTTCCGCGAGACGCACGCGAAGCTGGAGGCGGCCGGGCTCGACGTGCCATCACGGGAGACGGTGGTGCAGGAGGTGTTCGACCTGATCGAGAAGGCGGAGCCACTGCGCATCACCCGTGACGAGTTTGTGAGCTCCCCACAGGCGGGCCTCTTTGTAGGGCTGCTGATCGACTGTCTGTCTTTCTGGACGTACGAAAATCGCGAGCAGCGCTAGCGCATCCCATGGCTTGCCAGTCGCTCATTGAGTTTGGAATGTCTATTTCCTTTTTTTTTGCTAGTGCTTACTGTTCAAGTGTGACAGTTCTAGAGACTTCTTTCCCAAATAAATATGTACAAAGGTATTCAGTATACATGACTCTTACGAAGAAAAAGAGATAGTGTTCTGATTTTTTCTCTCGAAGCATAATAGAGCATAGTCTTATCGAAGATGCACTTGCATCGTTGCTAATGAGGATGTGGGTACAATTGCATCTCTCAAAAAGCCTCGATATCTAACCTATCTTTTTCTCCTCCCTGTCCTCTTTCTATTTGGACGACTCAGCAGTTCAATAAAAAAAAATTAGTGAGCTTGTTCTTTTATATTGTCGCTCAAGCAAAACTCAACCGCTGCTCAATTTTATTTTCCATGGCCCAACCTGCCACCGCCACCACCGCAGCAGCGGCGCCGGCCCATCAGGTGGTGCACCTTACTTGCAAAGAGCTCCACCTCGAAATCCCGCCCACCACAGAACCTGTCTTCACTCTCGTTGCAGCTCCGCAACTCATGTGTGAGGCGGCCGCCATCGCCACCTCGAGTGCCGTCAGCGTCCACCGCCCTAAAGAGCTAATTGCTCAGCAGCAGCGAGCCCCGCTCGGGACGCGTAACATCGGCACCGTGCAGATCAGCACGCAAAGCGGGGAGCCGTCGCAGCACAACACCAGCGAAGGGAAGGCGAGCGGGAACACCACGTACGCGGTGCCGCTGTACCAAGCACGCGTGGCCTATCGTCGACCCAACACGTACAAGGAGCGGGTGAGTCTGTGCATCGTGGACGACGCAGCGGGACATCACCGCCACAACAAACACATCAACAGCAACAGCACGCGTCGTAGTCAACGCGGTGTGGTGAATGCGGTGACAACGGAAGAGAGGCAGCCAGAGGTGCAGCGGGTGTGCTTCGTGGATCTGGCCTCGCTGACACCTGTGAGCCGCGTGCTGCTGCGGTGTCCACGCACGGGGGAGCTGTTGGCCCCCACGCCGCTCTTCTGCCGCTACGACGCAAACGCGGCTCACTCTACTGGCGCTGCTTCAAGTTCCACCCACGGCGCTGTGGAGCGGAAGGAAGGAGAGGCAGGAGCAGCAGACGCGAAAGGTTTGAAGACAGCTGCGCACGTGCACGCTCAGTACCACCGCCGCCGTGTTGTGATCTTGCCACACAACGCCGCGGGACAGACGTACGAGTTGGTGTGTGTTGTGACCAAACGCGCGCGTGATGAGGCTGGTGCTGCTCAAGACGACTGAGACACGCAAACATTGCAGCCTCGCTTTCTCTTGCTTGGCGACAAAGTAAGTTAACAAATCAAAATTGAATGATGGGTGATGGCGCGTGCTGGCACGGATTTGGACACTAGACTTTTTTAATGCCGCGCTTTTCTTCTTTATGTTGAGCTCAACAGATAATTAACCAAATAGAAAAAGCATTTGTTATTTCCCCGTTTTCAAGACTCAAACGAGCAAAAGTTCACAGACGATTCTTTTCATCACTTGACGCTTTAGTTCTTTTTCAACAGACCGAAAAGTAGGCAATCTCGTAAAGTCTTCTTTTCTGCATCGGTGACTGTCAGCTTTTCTCCCCCGTCCGTTTATTTTGTTTACTCACCTGACAGACCTGCAAGCGCAAGGCACTGCAACAGTCGGCTGTTTTATACAAAAAAAAAGCCGACTGAATTCTATCTTCTGTACTAGTACTTCTCTTTTTTATATACAAGCATCAACACTATACCTAAAAATCTACATACCCTCATCACAAAACAAAAAAAAAAGTTTCCGTTGCAATGAGCGCTATCACTGCTGCTCACTACCGCACGAACGTGCTCTTTCGCCTTCTGGCGTTTCTTGACAACACGGGCACGCAGTCCTTTGTTCTCAACAAAGAGGTGAGTGAAGATGGTCACTTTATAAACGCGAGTGCCACCTTCGACGACAGCACCGCCATTGCCGCCATTCTTGCTGCTTCACTGAAAGCACTGCGCAGTAACGTGCGCCGCCTGTTCAAGAGCGTCGAGGAACAGGAGGCGCTGCTCCGTGTGATTGGCACCGGGGCGATGGAGCCCGCGGTGCGCACGTGGGACTGCATGACGTGGATCTCGTCTGCGTCGCCGGCCACAAAACGCGACGCCTCCGCTGTCGACGCACCTTCAGCATCGGAGACGGCGGCTACGGACGCACGCAGGGGTGAGGGCGTAGGTGACTCGGAAATCTCTAAAGAGTCGGACGAAGGGCGTGTCACGGAAAGTAACGCTGCGATGAATGCTCCACAAGATGAGACCCCGTCCACGAATTCTCCCAACGCGGCGAGGCGGCAGGCCGCGTCCCTGCCGCTTGAGACCACCTGGAGCTACCTCGTCTGCCACCCTGTCTCCCTCCTGCACTACGCGGAGCAGGTGGAGAACGAGCTGCCCATTCACCTGCTGATGCGTCTGCGCGAGGTGCTCGGCGTACCTCAGCCCCTTTCAGATGCCTCCCGGGTTGATGACGAGGCAGGTGCACCTGAAACCAGCAAAGGAACGACAAACATATCAGCACCCGTCGCCACTGCCTTCTCTCCCTCGCCTCTGATGGAGCAAATTCTGATTGATGGTTTGGATGAGTGGATGCGCAGTACGCCGATTGAGGAGGTGAAGCGCATCGTGTTGGCGTGCGGTGTGCAGCCCACCGTCCTCGCCTCCGCGTTTGATCAGCAGCAGCAACAGCGAGGACTGTCAAGTAAGAGTGAGAACAAGAGCAATGACAACGATGCATCGACTTCTGTTCCATCTACGACAGCAGCGGCAGTCCCTGACTCCCTTGTGGACTTTGTGGTGGATGTGGTGTTTCCTGTGTCTGCGGGTGGCGGCACCACCTCCTCCTCTTCCCCCTCCTCCACCGCACCTACGCAGAGCACCGCCACCAGCACGCCGGCAGAAGGCTTGCAGGACTGGTTGCTGCTGTCGTACGAAAAAAATCACGAGACCATTGAAGTGGGCGAGGACGAGGATGAAGACACGGACGGCATCATCGGAGCAGACGACGACGATGACCAGCCACGCCGCAAGGCTGCCCGTGCCGAGGGCGGCGCGCACGCATCGCAGTCGAGCACGGAGGAGGCACCGGACAGCCTCGGTGCGTGGCAGCCAGAGAATGGCGAGGAGGTGCTGACGGCCGACAACATTGACCGCTACCTGCGGGAGTGCCCGCAGCGCATTCCAAAAGAAATCCTGCGTGAGAAGCGCAAATCTATCTCGGATGCTGCCATTACCGCTTTTGAGTTGGAGAACCACTACACTGCTGCGGAGCTGAAGAAGCTCATCAAGGACGAGGTTGGAGCCATGACGGTTGGCGAGGCAACGGCCTTGATGGGAACTACCGTAACGGCGGACCAAATCGCGCAGGCAGCAAAGGCAACTCGTAAAGCACAATTTGTGGAGTGGGTCCTGGCTGCGCATCGTAGTGTCGATGGCGACCACAATGGTGGTGCTAGTGCAAACGAAACGACCAACACAAACGCGAAGTAACATCGTACAACTAGTGTCTGATACGTGTCTGAATGGTACAGTGTTGTTGTTTTGTTGTTCAAAAGTCAGGTTTAGCTGTTGTTGTGTTTGTTTATTTGGCTGGCGCACTTGTCAGTCTAGAATTCTCCATACACTTTTCAAATCAACAAGAAGTTTTGATACAAAACAATCTTACTTAAATTTGAGTTTTGTATGGATACAAAGACAAGTTTGCCTCAAAGAGATAATAAAAAGGGATATCTGGCATGCCGCTTGCGGAGTAGAGACGGGCCGGCGTGAACAAGAAGCTTCTTCATATGATGCAACTTAGTTAGAATGCTATGTTTCAATGCTTATATATTTCTCTCTCTCTCTCTCCTCTCACATCCTGTCAATACTTTAATGTACCAGAGTATTTACAAATCAGAAACTATATAACTATCATTTGCCAAGCCTGTTTTCTCACCCAGTTTTTGTTTTCTTCTCTCAAGTAAACGTATCGCGTGCGACATGGACATCGACACGCAGCGCAAAGAGGAGTGGTGTATCTCGCTGCAGTCCTTTCTTGCCAGCCGTCTGCGCACGCCGTCGTACGCCAACGCGGCTCGGCAGCACCCGTTCATCAGCGTCCCCTCCATGATCCCCCGCACCCAGTTTCTGCTGGATGGAGTGGTGTGGGCGGTGAACGACCACCCTAGCTGGGTGCTGGACGCGTGGCTTACCGTGCAGAACTGCATCAAGGACACTGGAAAGCGTCTGGCAGAGCTGAGCGAGGAGTTCCAGCGCGCCGTCGTCGCCACCACAGGTACCGGCAGCGGTGGAACTGCGGGGGCCAGCAGCACCAGCGCGGGCACCGCCGCCGCAGCAGGAGCAGCAGCGGCTGGGGGGGCGGGCGTGTTGCGCACGGCCATGGCGGCCCCCCGCGGCTCTGCCCTCGACCGTGAGCGCACCTACCGCGCCCATGCCGCGGTGCAGGACGTCTACCTCGCCTTCTGCGTGATGGATGCTTTGGTGAAGAACGTCTGCGCCGATGCCGCAGGGCCGCTGCACGCCGCCGTGGAGACGGAGCTGCCACACCTCGTCGCCGGCTTCGTACCCATCTTCCTCCCCGCCACCTCCCGCTGGATCGAGGACGCCGTGGAGGAGTACCGCTACCTCTTCCACGCCCTCCTCGACTCGTGGCTGGTGCAGAACACGTTCAACAGCGACGTGCACCGCCGGCTGCAGGAGTACGTGCAGGACCGCCTGCAGCGCACCCGGGAGGCGGAGGAGAAGGCGGAAGTGGAGGGCCACCACGGCGCTGACGGCGCGGCAGATGGGTCGACAGGGGCGAACAACGTCAACAGCAGCGGCAGTGGGGCACGCACGGGCACCGCAGCGGGGGGTGGTGGCAGCAGCGGCAGCGCGGTCAGCGCCGCCAATGTGTGGCAGCAGAGCATGCAGCACATTATCGAGAGCACCGCGCGAGTCAGCGCGGCGGTGGTGGGGGCTGGCGCCTCCAGCCCTGCCACCCTTCCCGCTTCCGGCGCCGCGGCGAGTGCGGGGGCCGGGGCGAGCAGTGCGATGACGCCTGTGCAGAAGAGCGCCGCCCTCCGCAGCTTCGAGCGCGGCGTGCGCACCCCGGACACCGTGGAGAAGACGCTGCGTAGTTTTCTGAACTACGTCTTCCCTCCGCGGCGTACGCCGGCGGCGCGACACCGCTGCCCCCACTGCGGCGCCCTCTTCCGCGATGACAAGAGCAAGTACGCCCACTACCGCTGCCACTTCTACGCCCGCAACTACTTGAAGCAGGATGAGAAGCTGGTGCGACTCATGTACCCGTCTGCCGCCGATTTCGCCGAGCACACGGCAGACTTGAAGCGTGAGGGCTACTTCACCCGCACCGTAGAGGTGCTGGAGGAGGCGTACAAGCGTGGGGAGCGCGGTGCGGTGAAGATTCGCAAGCTGGAGGAGCCACCAACGGAGCCGACCGAAGGTGCTCCGTGAAAGCCAACGATAAGACTTCAATGTGTTGAGCTTATTGTATTTATGTGAGGGAGCGTGTGGAAAACGGTGTTACACAAGAGTGTGAAATTGGTTGAACTGAATGCTTTCATTCTGGTCATTCTATATTGTTGCTGGCTCATTAAAATGCTTTGAACAAAAGTATATTATACTTCTCCGAGAAAAAAAATATAAGCTTGAAAGGGTTCAATGGGAGTTAAGGAAAGCGTTAAAGTCTTACCTTAAATTGATTACTCTAGTAGCAAAAATGGATTAATGTTGATCTTTGAATCGTCTTTTGATTGTCATTTTTTAGAGTCTCTTGCTCAAAATCCTGTGGACTCAATTATTTCTACATTTTGTTGTCTTTCCCGATTCCTTCACTTACAAACTGTGTGCTGTATCCCGATTTTCATATGCAGGCAAGCGGAGGCGCACCGACCTCCTCGCAACCAAAGCACTCACAAAAAAAGTTTTCTCCTGTTCATTTCAATTTATTAAAAGAAAAATCACTTATATAAAGTTGTATTGACGTAGAAAAAGAAAAGCGAAATTGATATGTTTCGTGTCTCCTCGACCCTTCGCAGAGGTGCGTCGGCGCGGGCGGTGCTCGGCCTTCGCGAGGGTCAGTCATACTCCCCAGGCGACATCAAAAAAGCGTTTCGTGAGAAGGCGCTCACCGCCCACCCCGACGCTGGCGGCGATCCGGCGTACTTCCGTCAACTCCAGGCCGCCTACGAAGTGCTGCTGCGCGAGCACGGCGTCGGTAAGGCCAGCACCTCTGCCGGAGTACCCTCTGCGGAGGGCGAGGCCCACCACGACGGCTTCGGCTTCTACGCCCACCCACACGCGCGCTGGGACGGCGCGGCGGGGCCGTCGCACCGGGACTACTGGCGGCAGGTCCACGAGGAGGAGGTGAACATGAACACCAACGCCCACGGCAGCCCGGAGCACCCGACGAACACGCACTACCGCGCGCGGCCGCATCAGCAGAGCTACGGCGCCGGCCTCGGTGCCGACTTCGCGAGCGCCAGCAGGGCCCAGCGTGGGGCGGACGCGAACTTCTCCACCTACTACTTCTACCGCCCCTACGAGTCCGACTACCGCAACCCGTACGGGAACGGGTTCACCGAGGAGGAGCTGCAGGAGGCGGAACGAGAGCAGCGGCGCGGCATGCTGCGCACCATCGCGCGCCACACCCTACTGTGGTCAGGGCTTGCTTTGATTGTGTACCTTCACGAGCGCAACAATCGCATTCGCCGTGCCACCGAAGCACGCGAGAAGGGCTACCAGGACCCGGAGTACTGGCGGCAGCTGCGAGAAGAGGAGGCGGAGGCGAAGAGACAGAATCGGGCCCCCTTGCGGCTGGAGCACCACTGGCTGGATGCCCCGGTGATTCTGCCCACGCCCGCGGAAACCGAAGAGGACTCGGCTGCTCAGTCGAACACGAGGAACAGCGCAGAGACGGGGGAGGGCAAGACGGGTCAAGATGCACGTAAGATGCAGGAGCGTCGACTCCGTGCCCTGCGTCCTATGGCAGGTCCATTCCGTGGCGCGGGCGGTGCGGCAGGACCGCAGGTGGTCAGCTACCAAGGCCGACCCTTCACTCCGAACGGCGTACGTGGCGCACGCAATGCAGCGCCGGTGACGGCGAAAACCCTTGCGAACGACGTCACCTACGACGCGAGCGATCTGGACTGGGAGGACGAGGCGCTGGATTAAGAAAGCGTGGTTTTGTTGTCGTGAGGCCGGCAGCGCTATGCGAGTGTGCACGCAACATTCTTTGCTTACGTCTGCAGGCTACCACGGCAATCCCTCTTGAATTAACGCGTTTTTTCTTTTCACGCTGAATTTTCAGTATTGGTGTCGTCCTCTGCTTTATTGGTTTTTCTCTTTCACTCCTTTTTTGCAAGTAGGCACTTTTAGATCGCATTACAGCTTCCCGTCGCTGAATGCCCTAATTTTCATCACCTTCTCCACGTCCAGTATAGCAGAAGTATTATCGACACGCTTCTTTTACTTTTGTTTCAATTTCTGTTTTCTTAACTCTTTCTTTTTTTCTTTTTCTAAAGTCGCAATATAAATGCGTCAAGATTTGAACACCCTGCTTTATTCCATTTTTCCAACGTAGTTTTCGTATTTCATTTTTTCCTTTTCTTTTACATGCTTCATTCTTTCAACCTGTATCGCAACTCTCAACACGTAAATTTAATACATAACGCTTTTCACAAGCAGATACTAGAACAATTGAAAAAAGGTGGGATGGAAAATTTAATCGGACAACTGTGTGATCCAATGACTAACCAGCACTCGAAAAGGCTAAACTGCTTTGTGTTCATGGCATCACGAATGCTTACGCCACAGTTGCTGCTAAGCAGCACGTCCATGCGCGTTTTGGAGCGTTAAAGTGTTCCCCTAGCTGTATTTCCTTTTGGTCATTCTGACGCCCCTACAATTTTCCGACATCATCATCCAAAACCAAGTTATCAGCAGATGCACGTGTTAGACGTGTGCATCTTGTGGTAGCACATTTTTTTACAGGCGAGCTAAAAAAAAAGGCCACCGCACGACTCTTAGGCGCACATAAAAGTAAATAGCTAGGTTAT
>MDUD01010040.1:0-13933 GCA_002216565.1 Crithidia mellificae
CGTGCAGCGTCGGCGGCACCGGGGCGGCTTCACTCAGCATCGTGTGTGTGTGTGTGTGTGTGTGCACGACGGGAAACTAAAAAGGAGATATTTACGAGAACTCAAAACGTATGGTGAAATCTCTTATGTTGACTTGCGTCCAAAACAAAACAGGGGATTTTTGTGTTGTGTTGATGATGTCGGAGCCCTATGAAAAGAAACGTACAGTCCGGTTCGTATATACAAGCAGCAAAAAGAATGACCAATCAAACTAAATAAGGCGAGCTAAAGAAAGTGGAAACGACACTAAAGAGAAAAAGAGAGATGTTCAAAAAAGTTTGTAAAAAGAGAGGTTTGACTAGGGTGCAAATAAAATAATAAAAATAAAGGGATGTAAAGAGAATTGCAGAAATAAACTGGAAGTGAGTGGTGAGATTGTGCGCAGTCCATATTTAGTATCGCATTCAGAAGGAAAAGAATAGAGGGAAGACACAGAAAGAAAGTAGAAATTCCAGTTAAAGGATCAGAGGCGAAGGTTTAAATTGGCCTCTTGTTATTCTTCTCTCGTTCATTTCTTGACAACTGTGGTCGGGTTTTTTTGTAACGCGCTCCTCGCTTTATGCTCTGCATCAGAATCGAGAAAAAATTAGAATTTGTATTTCTCACAACTTTGCTTGTATTTTAATACTATTGCAACNGTTCATAGTAAGTCAGCACTACCAATTTTTCCATAACGCTTAATAAACTAAAAAAAAATCGCAAAGTGGTTTTACTCAAATCGACTTTCCTGTTGCGCTATCAGTGGAAAAAATGATTTTGGTTCGCAACATATGAAAGAGAGAGAAAAACAAGGCTATAGCTAAAGAAAACAACTTTGGTTGCTTAGAACCAAAAGAAGTGTTTCTCCAATGCCAAAAAGCTGCTATTGAATGTTGCTCCGTAATTATTCAATTTGTTTTTTGGTTTACCAGCGCGCAGTGTTTCCGCTTTCAGATTGTTAATGCTCTCGCAGTAAAGTATCAGACATGTTTTGCAACTTGTTGTCCAATTCCTCCCAACCCGGAATGACCATCTTCGCGTTGTCAAGCTTTGGCATCTTCGTGAGCGGGTTGTTACACAGGTCGATCGTCTTCGCCTTTGATTTGCTCTTCGCGCTGCACCACGTCTCACACCACAACCATTGCTCTGGCAGAGAGAAGATGGGAATATTTGCTTGGAGGTAGTTGGGCAAGTCCTGATCCAAGTTCGCCAGACTGTTTGGGTCGCCAGCGAGATTTGCGTACGTGGCACGGTAGCGGTCGCCAGCCAGCATAGCGCGGAAGCGACGCAAATCGACAAGAAAGATGGCGCTGATGTGGTACGGTTTGCCCTTGAGGTGATCCACCCAGAAGCCGTGCTCCCAGAAGCGGAAGCGCACCGTCTCCTCGTTGCGGTAGTGCTGGCAGAACGGCGTCATCGCCACAGGGCTGCCCTCGATATCCATGTTGTACAACTCGTGCAGGTCCGCCTGTGCCGTTTGGTCGGCATCGACGAAGATGACGCGGTCCACATCAAGCGGAAAAAGCACGTCGAGGAAGAGAATCTTGTAGGCCCAGATCTTACGCTGCTTCTCCGTCTGTCGCGGCAGCCACCACGGCCAGCGGTACGTGACGAAGCCCACCTCAAACCCCAACTCCGCCGCCAGCAGCGGGATGTAGCGCTTAAACTGCGGCGAGAGGAAGTTCTCGATCACCCAGAACTTGATGCGGGTGGTGTTCGCGCCGTACTTGTCCGAGGACGTCTTGTGCACGCTGTAGAACATCATGCGCAGGAAGCGCTCGTAGAGGTGGCCCGAGGCGACGGAGAAGACGTGCAGGGTTGGCTTCGCAGGCGGCTGCGGCTTTGCACCGCGCTGCAGCCACGGCGGCGGCCAGCTGTGCGTCGCATCCGCTGCCATTCGATGCAGGATGTCGCGCAGCTCCTGCCGCGTGTTGGGGTTTTTGTGCGGGGTGGGTTGCACCTCCAGCGAGAGGTAGCGGCCGCTGAAGGAGTCGATCACCACGGGGATGTGCTGGCCCTGTGTGAAGTTCGTTCCAGCGGTGCCAGCCGCGCACGCCGCCACGCTCTCCGTGCCGATGGCGCTCAAGCAAAACCCCGCGGCGACGGGGCCGGGCTTGACGGAGAGGTACCACAGACCTGGGGTGGCTTGCAGCTGGTAGTAGCCGTTTAGGTTGGCCATCACCTGCGTATCGGTGCTGTGGGCAGTGGTGGTGCTGGTGAAGGGATCGGCGTGGCTTGTCTGCGCGGCCGGGGTGAGGGAGAGGGGCAAGCCCACCGGCGGCTCACCCGACTCCACATTCGTGGCGTCGCCCGTCACGAGAAGAGAGTGCATGCGGTACACAGCTGACACGTAAGACGCCCCTGAGGGCAGCTTGGAGAGCAAAATGTTGTCCAGATCTTCCTCCGCGGCCTGCGAGAAAACGGTCCACGTCGGCGGCTCCTCCACACCGAGCGTCAGCAGCGCGGTGGCGGGCAGCCGAGTGAAGACGGCCGCGGGCGGCACCACCCTGCCGTTGTCTTTGTCAAATTCCACCGCGGCACTCGCCACGTAGGTGTAGAAGTCCCGGATGGGGAACTTCACATCGAGGGACGGGTTCAGCAGCACCGTCAGCCGCAGCCGCAGCGGGCTCTGCATCAGGTGCGCTACGAGGGAGACAACAAGCTGCGCATCTCGTGAGGAGGGGTCCACGACGGCGGTAATTTGATGCACGCCTCCGATGTTTGTGTCACTATTACTATTACTGCTGCTGCTGCTGCTGTTGACTTGTGTGTTGTCGACTGTGAAGAGAAGAGAGCGCAGTTTCTTGCGATCCTCCGGGCTCGCAAAGAGCATCTCTTCCCGGATCAGCGAGGACGTCGACTTGACGGCGTTGTGCTCCGCCTCCTCGTGCGCAAAGACACTCGTCAGGCACGCCACCTTGCCGCCATAAAACGTGTTATCCATTTCCTCCGCGGAGTAGGCGGCCTCGCCGCTGGTCGTCGTCATCTCCGCAAAATTCACCTTGAGCACGGTTTCCTCCACCGCTTTCGTCATGGGCAGCACCATCTTCGCCGCCTCGAGCACGTCCCAGGCGCGGAAGGTGTCGTCCATCACTTGAATGCGGCCGTTTGTGATCAAAGTCACGTTGGTCACCCCAGCCGGCACAGCAGACTGCAGCGCTGCCCACAAGTCGTGCTGCCCCGTCAAGGCGGCGGCGTACCGGTGGTAGTGCCGGATCGTTTCCTCCGTCAAATACAAATCCGCCGGGCGGGGAACTTGTTTGAAGGTCGCCGCCACCGTTGGCTCATCCAGCGCCGCGCTGTCGTCCATCTGTGTAATGTCCGCCGTCGTGAGGAGGTGGTTGACGTAGCGCAGCACCACGTCAATGCGCTTCGCCTCCGCCACGTCCACACGCGCCGCCTGCCACACAAACGCCGCGATGGCGTCCGCTGCGGTTAAGGGCCGCGCGGAAGCTGCGTCGGAGGCTGCTGCTGGTGCGGCTGCGGTGGAGCACGTCAGCATCGACGCACGCAGCCTGCGGCAGACCCCCGCGTGTGGCGCGTCCACCTGCGCCTCCGTTTTACGCTTCACCACCCCCTCGCACGACTGCAGCGCCGTTAGCACCGTCCGCAGCTGCCGTAAGGTCTGCACGGTGAAGTGGCAGGGCAGGGCAACCACCTGCGTCACCGACGGAACGTCCATCGCATAGGCGGCGCTGTACACGTACGGGGCATCCTCAATAAACGCGACAAGGTCCTGCGTGGCGGTCCACCGCATCGTGCGAGGGGGCTGCAGCAGCGCCGGCTGCACGTGGTCAGCCGCGCCGCGCAACTCCAAAATGGCGCTGTAGAGGTCGTCCATGTAGTCCTGCAGAAGCCCCTCGTTCACCCACGCCTTCAGCTGGTTCACCTCCCGCTGCAGACCTTCGTTCAGGTGTGCGATGTCGTTGAGGACCACCACGCCGTTCAGCAAGGTGGCCGGGTACTCCGGCATGGGGAAACCGCGCAGCATCTCCTGCGTCTCGTAGTAATACGTGAGGAAGCCGGCGTGGCCCAGAAGCGCGTCCACGTTGAGGTGGAAGTACGTCTGCGCAACACGCTCGCACACCTTCTGCACCAGCTCCGTTGGGATGTTCTCCGAGGTCGGCGCGGTGGCGGTGGAGGCCTGAAAGATCTGGATCAGCACATCCAGGAACCTCTCCGGCATACCGGCCTCCTTGAAGTGGTAGGCCAGCGCGGAGATGGTGGCGACGTCTCGCGAAACAGGCGCCTTTTTCCATGGCTTTATCTCCCCAGTCCACTCCGGGTCCAGCAGCAGCAGCCCGTAGCGTGCCAGCCGGACGTTCTGACTGAGGCGGTAAATTAGCGAACCCATGTACAGGTGGGAGCGACGCAGCGGATTCCAGATGAAGACGTAGGTGAGCAAGTTGCGCCGCGGGAAGGGCAGCACGTTGGGGACTCGGGTAAAGAAGGTGGAGAGCTGCGTCGGCATTCCCTCAAACGTCGGCTCCGTCTCCACGTCATTCAGAAAGGACACGTACTTGGCCGGAATCGCATACGCAGCAGCGCTCGCCGTGGCCGCCTCATCACCCGATACGTGCTGCGGGATGCGCTTCACGTAGCTGCACACCTTCTCCAAGACCGCCGGCGCCACGACCGCCTTCGCTACTGCGCGCGGCACGTGCGTCGCGGCATCGCCGCTATCGTCGCTGCGAGGCATGACGCGCGTGGTGACGGCGCGTCGGACGTCGCGGGAAAGGGCGTCGTCGGCCCGCAGCGCGTCCAGCACGCCGAAAAGGCTCAAGTCTCGCTCCTCCACTCGCCAGCCGTCGACGAAGAGCGCGGAGGCACCGGGCTGCAGGCGGCGCTGCACGGTGGAGAGGGTTTTTTGAATCAGCTCGAAGCGACTTGGTTGTGCTGCGATGCGGGAGAGGGCGGTGGCGTACGCGGGGAAGCGGCTGACGATGTCCTGCAAGACGTACAGGCGACGGCTGTTGTTCTCCACCTCGCGGATGAACTGCGTGGCGGCGAGTCCGATGTTCTGCAGCTCCCACGCGTCGAAGTTCACCTTGAGCTCCACGCTGTCGACCTCGTCCTCCAGCAGCGTCGCCAGCTCACGCAGCTGCTGCGAGAGGTGCGGGTAGCGCTGCTGCAGCCGCGGCACGTTAAACCCACTCACGACGCCCGCCGTCGGGTCCGCAAAGGTCGACGGCGTCGTCGCATCCGCTTTCGCCTCCTCCGTCGTCTCCTCCTTCGCCTTCTGCCGGGCCGCCGCCTTCTCATCCACCACCTTGTACTCCATACTCTTGATGTCCACCGTAACGCCATAGCCCTGCACGGCGAGCGGAGTCTCGAAGCGGTCGAGCACGTCGGTTTCCGCATACGGCGTGTTCGACGCCCGGCAGAGCCGCGCGCACGAGACGGGCAGATGACGGAAAAAGTACGCGAGTGACGCAGCGGTGTCCGCCTGCGTCGTCCACGCCACCGCCGCGTCGTGCAGTGCCCTCGTCCGCGACGACGCAAGGAGGCCGTAGAGGACGAAGACGGCGGCCACCCCCGGCGCCAGGGACGGCGCCGGGTAGCGGTAGTCCAGCTGAGTTAAAGAGACGTTGGACACGGCCGTAAGGCGGGTGGCGGCGGCGCCATCGTCGTTTAGTCGCTGCTGCAGCGCCGTCTGCAAATCGGCGAGTGCGGCGGCGGTGCACACGGCATGCCCCTGCAGCTCCCCCTCCTTGGACAAAATACGGGTGTAGAGAAACCCAAAAGGACTCCCACACGCGCAGGGCTGCACCCTCGTGCCGTTGCTGACGATTTTTGCTTCGTTGTTGTTGGCGAGCTGGACCGCAGCCTCCTGCCATGCCTGGGTCGCGACGGCGTAGTGCGCCTCCACCGCAGGCGAGTAGACCCGCGCCGCCATCTCCACTGCGAGAAGCGCGCCATCCGCCATCTGCGTCTCTGGCAGCTGCTTCGCGGCGGCGAGCACGGCCGCATGCTGCACGCGCTGTGGGGTTAACCTTGCTCCCACAGCGGCGGTGTGCCGTTTGACTCCATCTTTGGCGTCATCGTCGTAAAGAATGGGATGCACCTCCGGTGGGGAGAAGGACCAGAACGCATTTACCCAGCTGTAAAAAGCCTTGACGCCGAAATTGCGCCCAGCCCACTCGCACCCCTCCTGAATGAAAGAAGTTTCATTCCACGCAGCTTCCACGATGACATGAATTCCCTTGGCGTTTGCGCGGTGCGGTAGAGCGAGAAGGGCGGCGATAAGGAGCACCAGCACAAGGCGGTGCCATAGACGATGCTTTTTGACAACAGCAGAGTTCATTGTCAAAAGTTAAGAAATAAAAAACTGCGTCAGTGTAAAAAAGAGAAAAAAAGGTAGTTTTGCTATTTTGTTTTTGTCAAATGGGATGTAGTTGTCAACCCGAGTTTTCAAGCTTTTGTTTTTGTCTGAGCTGTTGTCGCTCTCACTCTGCACCTGTCGCAAAACAGGACACTCAAAGGTGGTGCCTGTCAAAGCCGGAAAATAACGGGCAATAGCAAAAAAAGGGGGTTAGAAAAATGACTGACTCTATTTTTCTCCCCAGGCTCTTCTAAAATGGTAACGGAAAAACTTAGTTATTGTCCAGAAGTCATCATATTTAACGAAAAAAAAAAGGATTTGAGGAGGTCGGAAAAAGGAAACCGCTTAAACTAGAAACATCTTTCAGTCTGGGTTACATACTTCGATTAAGGGAGCACGCGCTGTGAAAAAACCACCTTCCCACCAAAAAAAAAAATTATTTAGAACGTTCTCAGTTTCTCCAGCATCATCACCATCATGCACATTTATGAATAAATTTTAGAAGCTAATTATTTTCCATAGCAAGAGAAGAGGTGAAAGACGTCAAAGCAAACACAACGAGCACTTGTATTCACTTGTCGCCCTGCTATGAATTTCCACGAGGTTTCCCCATATTTTTTTTGTTGTTGTTTATTTAAGTCCGTGAATGCTAAAGCAAGTAATTAAGTAATGTGTAAATATCAAAGCTGTCAGCTGCAGATTCGGCATCTAAGACTACACACGCACATATGCGGAGTTAAAATCATGTTGGGAGTGCTGAATAAGGATCGTCGACAAACACACACGTACACACACGTACGCACCCTTCATTGTTATTGCAGGGGTGCCAGAAGGACGTGAGGAAAGCGACAGAGAACAGCGCACGTGTAAAGCTGTGAAGAAAAACGCCATCGTTGAAAAAAGCAGAATCAACGTTAGAGGATAAATCAGAAGAGAGCAAAAGGAAAACAGAAATGCACGCTTCACAAATAAAGCGGCCAAAGAGAGTCAAAAATTGATTGCAAGACAGAATAACAACGAAAAATAGGACAGAAAAGGTCCATTCACGTAAACTAACGTACGCACGTATTAGAAGAAGGGAAATACACCAAGAAGCAGAAGCATTCGTTGGCAGGTCCATTGAGCTGGATGAATCATCAGGTTATTGCGCTTTAGTGTTAGTCTGAAGTCTTCTTTTCTCTCCCTTTGTTTGTCCAAATGAAGAGAGAAACGTGGAGCACAACGTTCACAAGCTGGTTGATACTTCGCATGCGGACGGTCTTGCGACGGCTACGGAAACGGTACGCTTACATCAAGGACTCGTCTTCACAGCAATCAACGGAGTATTGAGCTTCAACCAGCTTGCGACCTACCTCAATGTACGTATGCGCACGTGGGTAATGCCACCGTGCTCCGTCGACCCTTCCCTCCCCTCTCACACCCCTTTTTTTTCCCCATTCATGCTACGCATATCGTGCAGCCATGTAGCTCAATCCATAAACACCTCCAATGCCCACCGCATTCGACAGCGTCGTGCGCAGCAGCACCGGCGCGTGCGCGTAGGCGCCGAAGAAGATCTCCGTCTGCACATAGCTAAGGATGGCGTTGCACGCCAGGAAAACGCTCGCGCTGAACAGCTTGGCCCGCAGCGTCAGCCCAGTAGGTCCGACGTTGGCGGCGTTCGTCAGGACCCCGAGCAGCGGCGCGAGAGGCGTGACGAGGCCAACCACAAACCCAAGGACGGCGGGCACGCCGGCGTTCGTCAAGGCCTCCGCGGTGGTCGGCGGCTCCAGTCGCGAGTAGCCAAGCTCCTCGACCATCATCAAGTTTGCAAAGAGTTTCTTCTGCTTGGCAAAAATACGAGTGACGATCAACGCCTCTTCTTCGGAGAGGCCAAGGCCGCGGTAGATGGCGATCATCTCCTGCAACTCCCCGGAGAGGTGGTTCTCGATCTCCCAAATCTCGCGCTTCAGCTCGAGGTCATAGATCTGCCGCTCAAAGGAAAAGGAGCTTGTGACGACGTACGCGATGGAGACGCCACCGGCGACGGTCCAGACGAGGACTTTGGACACATTTCGCAGCTTCCACATCGTCTTTAACATCTCCGGCGCACCAACGGCCACGGCCACCATGCCAGCCGCCGCGCACAGGCCTGCGAGGCTAGAGAGGACGAGTGCGCGGTTGCGCATCGCGCCGTTTTTGCGGATGTCGAGGTTAAACGTCTCCATCGTCACGCCGTGTATCTCAATCGATTTCTCCGAGTTGCCGTAGGCCTGCCGTGCCTGGCGCTGACGGTCACTGGAATAATCCGCCATTGTGCCGCAAGCAGTGCAGTTTTAATTAAACTGTAATAAGAATGCACGTGAAGCGGCGCGGAGAGCGCTTTGGCTGCTTGATTGCTTTCGCAACACTTGGGCTTAATACCCTTCGTGTATGAATGTGTGCAAGAATTCTAAAAGCGAGGTGTGTTAAAGCTGCAATGCTATCTTTGTCTTAATATATAAATATATATTTTTGCGGAACACTCAGCGACGAAAAAAAGAGTGTGCGCAATACGCTGGAAGCAACAGAAAGAGATACAAACCTCTCGAAGAGAAAAAAGGTGCTTTCGTTCGTGTGTTTAGGATTAGAATGTAAGTTTGAAGTTCTTTGTTTTCGTGCGATTAGTTATGTAGGCAACTGCGGTCTCTATAATAATATATAATTCAATAGATGTCAAAATTTCCTTTCTCTCAAACGTGCAACACTTAAATTGACTTATTCCTTTCTTTTTCCAAAGTCAAACTGAACTTAATATTTCTTAAAGAGCAATTTCTGAAATTGTGTACTCTGATGAGGCAGTTGAAAAACGCCAGACAAGTGTGTGCCGTTGGCGAACCAAGTAACGTTTAAGGAGCATTGTTTGTGATAAAATAAAAAAGGGAGAAGAAATTAAAAAGAACTAGGAGAAATAATTTTTCTTTTTTGCAAAACGCATTGCCATCTTTGGTTGTTGAGAGTGCCAGAAACAGTGCTGGCAGTACTTGTTTTAAAGAGAGAACCCCCGTTTCTTTGAAACTGCGCAGCTCGTTTTCACAAGGTAAAGAAACTTGTTTTTCTTTTTCCGAGTTCGCAAAGAGCGAAATGCGTGGTGACTGTTTCGCGATGAAAAAGATAGATGCTTTTTTTATTTAAGTACTCTGCGATTTGGCGTGAGCGCGTCTGAGTTGTTGTGCGTAAAGCTTTTCTCTTGGTGCTGTTACATTAATATTCAACTTTAAGAGAAAAAAAAAACACTTACGTACTGAACCAATCAGTGATTACCAGAGGAAAAAAGAAAATTTTAAAAATTTCTTAGCTGTTTCGGGTACGGGAAAATAAAAAAACCTATATAAAAAAACCAAAACAGCATTATGAAGAAAAAAAGAAAAGAAAAATCAATGGCAGGGAAGGAGCAACGATTTTAAGAGTGTTTGCGACCCAGCACAGAGTAGAGAAGAAGAGGAAGACGCAAGGCAAACTAGGGAACTGATGCCTTGCGCGCGGGGCTTTTGACTGTGGTTGTTTTCTAGCAAATTGTCAACAAACCTTGTTGACTGCCCTCGCTTGCAAATCAGTTCGCAGGAAAGAAAAAAAAAAACAAATCATAAGAAGAATAGGCAGAAACAACAACAAAAACATTTGCCCAGCTGATTAAAAAAAAATGAAAAAAAAAAGTCAATCAATGATAACAAAAGCACACACGCTTACTAAAACCACCACAGTTCCTTATTTCTTTTTTTGTACTTCGGAGCTGAAGTGACTTACTCCACTGGCAGACGGTAGTCCCAGTTGTTGTGATGGATCATAATAAAGCGGATGTACAGCGGAATATCCACCAGATCAGCCTCGCCGGTGAAGTTGTTGTGCTGCAGATACACAAACCTAGACTTCTCCGGCAGCTTCGTGAGGTCGACGTGGCCGCTGAAGGTGTTGTTGCTGATGTCGAAGTACTCCAGGTTTTCCGGCAGAGCCGCGATGTCGATCGGGCCCGTCATGCGGTTCGACGATACGTCGAGCGAGTAAAGGCGGCGCGGCAGCTTTGCGACGTCGAGGCTTTCCGTGAAGAGGTTGTTGTTCAAGTGCAACACACTCAGCGTGCTCGGCAGCTTACCCAGGCTCAGCTTCGTCAGCTGGTTGTGCGACATGTCCAGCACGTTAAGACGCTGGCAGCTTGTAAAGTCCGGCAGCCCGCCCTTGATACCACAGTGGGAGAAGTACAGCTCAAAAGGGTCAATGCCCTTCTTCGCATCACAGATGCTCTCCAGCGCCTTCTGCGCGTTCGCGTCCGCCCCGGCCTTATCGCCCACCTCCGCCGGCGGTGCCAGCCCCGAGAGGTCCATAATCTTCACCGAGCGCGGGGCGGCGTTCAGCATGTCCCACTCGAAGCGCACACCGGTGTAGCTGATGTTCAGGCGCTCAATTTTGGCCGGGATGCGCTTCAGCACGTCGGTCACGCTCACGTCACCGAGCCGGGCGTGCGAGACCTGCAACGACAGCACCGATGCCGGGATGTCCTGCACGTTGAAGGTCATGTTGACGTTACCGTTCATGTGCAGCATCGCCAACTCCGGAAAGAACGGGGCCACTCCGGCGAAGTTCGCCGACGTCAGCCCGCAGTTCTCGCACTCGAGCATGACGAGGCGGTAGACACACTTGCCGTTGTTGCCGGGACCACACGGGTTCGCCGGGGCGTTGCTCTCGCCCTTCGCGTTAAAAGGATGCACCATGACGGACTTCGGCATGAATTGCGTGTCGATGGCCGAGAAGTCCACCAAGTCGCGCGGCAGCTCCGTCATTACGAGGGCCTGTTGCAGGGTAGAGTTGCGCAGGTTGATGCGGCGCACCGTGGAAGGAAACTTGGACCAGTTAATCCGCCCGTGGTCGAGGTCGTGGATGTTCACCTCGATGATAACGCCCTTGTCATCGCAGCGGTAGACGTTGTGCACGCAGGGCTGGAAGCCGGCCGAGGTGTTCGCGAGCGCCTTCCGCACCTTCTGGCGCACCTCCGGGTCGTCGATGGCCTCCTCAAGAGCCTTAATGGCCTGCACGGAGTCCGACCACGCCTGCACCGACGGCATCCGGGCCACGATGCGAATATCGTCGAAGCGGATGGCCGCGGCGGTCTGCGAGAAGCACAGCACGGCAAAAAGGAGGCATAGAAGCACGCACAGGGCGCCGTTGCCCTTCAGCATGGCGGCGCCGTGGAAAGTCAAGAAGCTCATTCGTGAGTGCAGATTCTCCAATTTCTTGTTACTTTCTTTGGATTGGATTTTGCTTATGTTCACTTGTGAAACTACCGGTCGGAAGCCTATTCTCTAGAGCCGCAAGGGGACAAATAAGCTAGGAAAATTATTTAAGAAAATGAAAACAGTCACACGCGACTGCGGAACGCACAATGGTCACAAACAGAAAAGAGAAAGACTTATACAAGCACTAAAGGCACTGAGGACAGAAAAACAGAGAAAAGAAATATGAGAGAAGCGAGAAACAAAATCAAAGCACAAATTTTGACAAATAAACTATGGACGAGTCCCAAAGATACTTAATGTGGAGACAAGCTCTTTGATGGAAAACACAAGTTTGTAGTGTACCCCAATTTTTGCGAGTGCAGAGAAGGCGGGAGTGAAGAAAAGAGAATCGGGAATGAAGGTTTGCAACAGCAGTCTCATCGCGCCAGAAGTTACACCAGCAGATCCTATAGTCAAGAAATGTATAAAGAATGCCTGCTACACTTTTTATTCTTACGCAACCGCAACATTAAACAAAGAAAATGAAAAACGAGGTGCCTAAAAGAGGTCAGTCAGGCACCGTCTTACAGAACTTGGCTCTGACGCTCAAAAAGGGCTGCACATCTGAAACTTGTCCTCGCTCACACAACAATCATACGACGCGTAGGTTGTCAAACGCCTGTTGCTTTTCCTTTAACGCGTGTGCAGTATAAAAAACCAAGGTGAAGATTACCACAGCACTAGCATTCACTTTGTTGTTGTTGTTGTTTGAGTTTTCCCTTGTTCTTTTGGCAATTGGGAAAAGAAGAAGCTTAACCACGGTTAGAATACAATTTCCCATTAAAAACAAACATAAATTTATTTATATGATCGAATTTGACGTGTGCGTGTGTGTCCATGTCTCAATGGAGCTAGACGGGAAGTCCTTGTGTGGCCTCGCTGCGCTTGGATGAGGTACTTGCATGAGAAAGCTTAATCAAGTGGGTGCACCAAAAACGACTCCGTACCATTGCTGGCACAGCCGGGCTTCTTGGAGCACATCCACAAGGTTATAACAGCACGAAAGAAATATTTTGAAACGTAAACTCTTATTAGACTTCTGAGGCGTTTCTATCATGTGCAGAAAAAACAAGAGAGAAACGGTTTTTTTTTGCTTTCTTTTATCTACATGCGTTTCTGGCTAGCAACACAGCTTCTTTGTTCTTTCTGCGAATGTCGAATTTAAAAAAAGAACAACATGTTATGTGAGCGACCAATGCATCACGGCCTTCAATCAATCGAGCTGAAAGTGGACAGGAAGGCACTATGAGAAGAAAAGAAAAGAAGCTTGAAAAGACAACACACATGAAAAAAAGATAATAGAAATGACTATCGCAATTGAAAGAGAGGGAGATAAAACGTCGCTGTCAAGCGCTGTCGGTGCAGCTGTCGTTGATTTAGTTGCTGTAGGCGTCTGACGTTCTAGGCAGCAATTCTATCTTTCTTTTTCTAACGTTGAACCAGCTTCCCTCGCTCTGCTTGCGCGTTTCGTTCTTTTTTTTTTTCTTCGTCCTCTTAGCTATTGTGCGTTAGATCTTGCCTGCCAGGAGGTTGGGGATCATGTTGCCAGCGCTCTCCACCACTGTGTGCCACGTCGTGAGCACGTCGAGGGTTGACGACAGCATATCGGCAAAGCCAAAGAAAAGCATCGACACGATGTTGCCGCGGGCGTACTCGAGGGCCCAGCACTCATCCGGCATGCGGTACTGCTTCGCCACGCCACGGGGCAGGTAGTGCTGATCGCCTGGGCGGTAAACCTCCTTGTCCGCCACGCCAGGCAGCGCCGCCCACTGCTCACCGACCAGGATGTTGAAGAAGTCCTCGGCCCAGAAGTAACGCCCCGTGTGGCCCTCCGTCCCCACCGGGGTGCCAAAGATGATGATGTACTCGGAGAAGGAGCAGTGCAGCACCGTCATCGAGCCCATCGCCCCACCCGCGTTGTTCCACAGCCAGTGCCCGGTGCTCTTCGTCGTCTGCGGGTACACCTCAAGCATCAGTCGGATCGTCTCGTCGGTGATCTGCTTCGACGTGGCATGCCCGTCGTTTGCGGCATTGGCGTTGGCGATACTCTGCTGTGCGATCTCCTGCAGCTTGGCGGGGTCGTAGACCCAGTGGGACGGCTGATCCACGTAGGCGAAGAAGGCGATGAGGAGAGCCACAATAGCCACCAGGATCGTTGTAACGCGACCGCACGACATTCTGATAAGAAAGGTCTTTTTCTCTTCTTTTTTTTATTGATGTGATTTTGTGTGAGGGACAGTTTGCTGTTTCGGCGGAACAGAAATTGCGGAAACGGCGCTCTTTGAAAAGGACTAGAAGTAAGTGA
>MDUD01010047.1:0-18074 GCA_002216565.1 Crithidia mellificae
CATTTAGCCAAAACAAAATCGACTAAAATAGCTTAGTCTTGCACAACGTGATACGAAAAAGAAAGAAGCAGGGAGGCAAATTAACAGAGAAGACAAAGGAGGTTTGCATTTGCTGACGCAGTAATTAAGAACAAAAACAAAAAAAGATTAGGTAACGCTTGGACGATGACACGTAACACACAGCGAAAAAGGTGGACGCAACCTTCCCCAAAGCAGCATCCAGACGCTTATGCATAGCACGAGCCGAACAAAACGAGGCAGATCAGTCATCTTGTTGCGTCAATTGTAAACGCTCAGTGAGTGTTTTTTTCTCAACAAATAATAGAAAAAAAATTCGTAGATCAGAAGCATCACTGCTTAATACTTCGCTTTAGCTGAAAGTTGGCGTTTTGTGCAACTGGACATTCCGACAACAGGCTTTCCCCAAAGCTTGTTAGCAGTTCCGACAACAACAACGACGCCACACGCAGCAGCAATGCATAGCAATTTTCCCGTTTGTACTGATCTTTAACCCATAAAAAAGAAAAGTAATGAGAGTTTCTCAAAAGACAAAAGAGAGAGTCTTATCTGCTTTCAAAAAAATCAGCGAAGTTCCCCGCAAGCACCCTACATTGTCATCACTACTATCGCATTGGTGCTATGAAAGACACCACATCTGTAAGACTGACAAAAGGTGCCTGCCAACGTTGAGCATTCTAAAAAGAAAAGAAAAACTTTTGCAAGTGGGAAAAAAAAGAGTCAAAATCTCAACCTATATATTTCCACCAAGGAAAATGGAAAGGAAAAATGTCTTAAATGCTCGGCAAAGAAAATTGAAAATAAAACAAGGCGACTATGAAAGAAGAAAAACAAGTCTTAGTTCATTTAAGGGTAAAAGAAACACTTTTTTTTTTCATTATTGTTGTTGTTGTTGNCCAAAGCTCTCGCAATTGCATCCAGTGCTGCCTTTTTCACACTTGAAACGGCAGAAATAATGGACGTTTAAGCAACCAAAAAAAGTGAAAATTTGTTGTAAAGTCACCATCTTTTCTTTTCACTGCACAAACAGAATATGTTAAATCACCATCCACCCGCATAACATTCGCCTCTACCGTCCTTCGCTCTTGTAATCAACAAGGAAAAAAAAAAATAACAGAGAGAAGGGCTCAATAAAAGAAAAAAATGGAAGATATATATGAAAAGAAAAAAATGAAAGCAAAATCAGCGGAATACGAAAGATGATGACAAAAAAAAAGAAACAAAAAAAAAGACGCGCACACACACACATATATATATACACAAGAACACATATGTAGCATACAATAAAAGAAATGAAAAGAAGACTATAACAGACCTTCAACAATTTTTGCATACCTGAGTGTGTTTGTTTTCCGCTCTAAGCAGCCAACCGGCTTTTCAGACTTCCTCGTTTTATCTTTGCATAGGTTGGTTGACGCAGCATATCCTCCACCAGGAATCATGTGCAGAACAAGTGAATCAATCAAAAAAAAAAAACTGTAGAATCTGAAAACTGAAAACGTCGCTTAGGAGATGCATGAAATCGCATTGCAACACGCCCGTGGGTACGTTATGCATCGTGACCTCGAGGAAAAACGAAACGGGAAAAGGGACAAAGAAAAAGACCTGAAAAGGAAAAAAAAGATAGAAGTGAAGAAGGTTGTTGAGAAGTCTGTAGAGCAACAACAGAACAAATCGCAGCAATTAAACAAGCACATAGAAACTTATGAAATGAAAAAGGATGCAAACAAAAAATACTCCTTTTCTTAACGACGACCGCGGCTGGGGCGGCGGCCGTTCTCATCGCGGCTACCACGGCGCGCGCTGTCGTCGCGGCTACCGCGGCGGCTGCTAACGGAGCGCTGGTTGACCGGCGGGAGAGAGTCGGTGCGGCGCACATCCTTGCCGGCGTTGGCGCGGCTGTTGCCACGACTCGCCGCACGCGACGCGCTCGGTGCCGTCGCCGTGCGGGACAGCGTCGGGAAGCGCGACTGCGACTGCAGGCTCAGCGGCTTCGCATCCGGGGCCACCGGCACAAAGTCCGCGCTGACGTCCGCCGGCGTGTAGATCTCCAAGTGGGCCGTGCACGGCCCGCTAGTGGAGGTGGCCGTGCAGTTCACGAGCAGTGAGTAGCGACCGCCCTGCGGTGCCTTGAAGACGAGCGCGTGCTCGCGCGCGGTGCTCGCCTCACCCGTGGTGCCGATCTTGATGCCGTACTCGTTGAAGACGGTCATCGTCACGGCATCCTCGGCGACGGCATCGCCCTTGCGGATCGTGCTGGGGTCCGTCACCTTCGTCTGATGCAGCAGGATGTGCACGTCGCTCGCGTCGTTCACCATAAAGTCCAAGCGCTGGCCCTCCTCGTCACCAGGCTGCAGGGTGAGCGCGCAGCGCAGCGGCTTTAGTGTGAGGCCGGCGTGGCGGAGCGGCGTCAGCGTGACCTTCGCCATGTCGGGGTAGATGGAGACGTGGAACTCACCCTGCGTGCCGCGGTCCTTCGTGTACGGGATGAGGTAGCACGTCGAGCTCGGCGGCAGCTCCATCTCCGCACACACCTCGCGCGAGTCGAGCATCATGCCCTTCTGCAAGAACTTGTGCGTCCCGTTCGTGATGAACGGCGTCGGTGGCAGCTTCGAGTTGGTCGGCTGCATCAGCGTGAGCCCGGTGTACGGGTACTGCTTGCAGTTCGTCTCGTCCACGTAGAGCGGGTTCGTGTGGCGCACCTCGGCAAGAATTGTCGCCGGCCGCGACGTCTTGTTCTCCACGAGGTAGATCGGGTTGCTGCGGAAGGTGGTGTACTTGGACGTGCCACCGGCCGTGTAGTCGTTCCACTCACCCGGCGCGCTCAGACGGTCACCGCAGTTGATGTGGCAGCGCTGCATGCAGCTGAAGTTCTGCAGGAAGGTCGGCAGCGGCATGTAGATCATATCGTTCTCGTCTGCCGTGTAGTCGCACGCGCGCTTGACGTCGGCCGTCCAGTTGCTGTCGCCCTTGCGCAGCGGGCCGTCGTAGTACGGCGCATCCATGTAGCAGTTGTGCACCTTCACGACGATGTCAGACGGGTTCGACGTGCCCGGCTTCACCTCCACGACGTCCATCAGCGCGTAGCTGCACTGCGGGTGCAGCCCGTTCGGCACGCTGCCGTTTGCCACGCACACAAAGACGTCACCGCGCTCGAGGTCCTCGATGACGCGGCGCCAGAAGGCCGGCGTGGTGTAGTCGCCCATGTTCGTCGCCGCGGCGTGCTTCGGGTCCTCCAGCGAGATGTGCAGCACCGGCCGCCCCGTCAGATCGCGCAGCGTGTCGTGCGCGTTGCAGTTGTTGAAGTTCTCGTAGCCGCCAACGAACTTCGCGTACGCCTTCTCCAGCAGCAGCGGGTACCACATGCGCGAGGGCACCTGCGTGAACTTCGGCTCGCGCTTGTCGTCGCACGGCACGCGGTCGTCGATCTCGACCGTCACCGGCGAGCTGTCGGGGTTGAAGAGGGTCACGCGGTAGGGCTGCTGCTGCGGGTGGGCCTTGTCCTGGAAGAGGCGCGAGATGAGCACCGTGTGGCGGGCCAGGGCCGCGATGAAGGGGGCGAGGAAGCCCATGTCCTGCGGCGCCGACGAAACATCCGACGGCAGCGTCGTGTCCGGCGTCACCGGGTCGTAGACGCCCTCCGGGTACAGCTCGCGGATGCGCGGCCACTGCTCGGCGATGTCCTCGTTGGCCTCGTGGAATTCCGGGTCCTGGTAGCCCTTCTTGTCCTTCGCCAGCTCGTGCGCGCGGTCGTTCAGCTGCGTCTCCAGGTCCTTCACCGTCTTCGCGTTCTTCACCGGGTCCTTGTTCAGCTTGCGGCGGTCCACCTCCATGCCGTGGAAGTCCGGATCCGTGTCAAGCGGCAGCTCCTCCAGCGGCACACCCTCCGGCTCAGGGTCGAGGTAGGCGCGGTCCTTCTTGAGAAACTCGGCGGCGATGCGGTCGGCGTGCTGGTTCATCTGATCCTCCAGATCACGCACCTTATCGGCCGCCTTCGGGTCCTTCTTGGCCGCACGCCGCGCCAGCTCCGTGGCGCGGAAGTCCGGATCCTCGTCAAGGGCAAGGTCGGCCAGCGGCACACCGCGTGGCTCGGGGTTCATGAAGTTGCGGTCGTCGGCGAGCTGGCGCTTGGCCAGCGTGTGCACGCGGTCGTTCATGTCGTCCTCTGCGTCCTTGATCGCCGCTGCGTTCTTGCGCGGGTCCTTGCGCAGCTGACGCAGCTGCTTCTCAAGATCCTTGAACGGCTTGTCCTTGTCGAGGCCGAGGTCCTTGAGCAGGATACCCTCCGGCTTGGGCTCGAGGAAGGCGCGCTCCTTCGCCAGCTTGTCCCTCGCCAGCTCCTCCGCGCGGTCGTTCAGCTTGTCCTCCAGGTCCTTGATGGCCTTCGCGTTGCCGCGCGGGTCCTTCGTCTTAAGCGCGCGACGCTGGTTCTCGAGGTCGCGGAACTGCTGATCCTCGTTCAGCGGCAGCTCAGCCACCGGCACACCAAGCGGCTCGGGGTTGAGGTAGTCGCGGTCCTTCGCGAGGAAGTCCTTCGCCAGGTCGTGGACGCGGTCGTTCATCCGCTCCTCCAGGTCCTCGATGGCGTCCTTGTTCTTCGCCGGCTGCTTCTTCAGCGCGCGCAGCTCCTTCTCCATGTCATGGAACTCCTTGTCGTCTGCCAGAGGCAGGCGCTCCAGCGGCACCCCCTCCGGGTCCTGATCCAAAAAGGCGCGCTCCTTTGCAAGGAAGTCGCGGGCAATGTCATCGACGCGCGCGGCAATCTCCGGCTCGAGGTTGCGCAGCGCGTCGGCGTTCTTCTTCGGGTCCTTCTTGAGATCGCGGCGCTTGCGCTCGAGCGGGTTGAGGATGGGGTCGAAGTTGAGCGGCAGCTCGTCCAGCGGCACGCCCATCGGCTCCTGCTCCTGGTTCGCGCGCTCCTTCCGCAGCAGTTCCTTCGCCAGGTCGTCCGCGCGGGCGTTGAGGTCGTCCTGCAGCTGCGCGATCTTGTCCGCGTTGTTGCGCGGGTCCTTCTTCGCCTTCATCAGCTCGCCCTCCATCTCACGGAAAAGCGGATCGCGGTTGAGCGGCAGGTCGGCGATCGGCACGTTCTGCGGCTCCGGGTTGAGGTAGGCGCGGTTCTTGTTGAGGTGGTCCTTCGCGATCGCGTGGGCGCGGTCGTTCATCTTGTCCTCCAGCTCCTTGACCTTCGGGTCGCGGGCCTTGCCGGCGTTCTTCAGCGCCTGGCGCTGCTTTGCCAGCTCGTTGAACTCCGGGTCCTCGCTGAGCGGCAGGTCCGCCAGCGGCACACCCTCCGGCTCGGGGTCGAGGAAGGCGCGGTCCTTCGCCAGCTCCTTCTTGGCCAGCTCATGCGCGCGGTCGTTCATGCGCTTCTCCAGCGCCGCCACCTTCTTCGGGTCCGCCTTCGGGTCCTTCTTCGCCTTGTAGCGCGCGATCTCGGCATCCTTGAACTCCGGATCCGTGTCGAGCGGCAGGCGGTCCAGCGGCACGCCCTCCGGCTCTTGGTCCATGAAGCCACGCTGCTTCGCAAACTCGTCCTTGGCCAGCTGATGCGCACGGTCGTTCATCTTGTCCTCCAGGTCCTTGATGACGTCCTTGTTGCGCTTCGCCGCGCGCGGGTCCTTCGAGCGACGCCGGCGCTCCGCCTCGAGCGCGGCAAACTCCTTGTCGTCGTCGAGCGGGACGTCGGCGAGCGCCATGCCCTCCGGCTCCTGGTCCAGGAAGGCGCGCTCGGCGGCGATGACGTCGTCGGCGATCTCCTTCGCCAGCTTGTCCATCTCCTCCTCGATCGCCTTCACATCCGGCGTGCGGGCACCACGGCGCTGCGCGTCGCGGCGGCGGTTGGCGGCGTCGCGAAACTTCGGGTACGAGTGCAGGTTAAGGTCCTCCTTCGGGATGCCGCGGTAGGCGGCCACCGGCAGGCAGGCGAGGTCGTCGGCCACCACGCCCTCGGCCAGCTCGTGCGCGCGGTCGTTCATCTTGTCCTGCGTGTCGGCGATGGCATCGGCGTTGCGCTTCGGGTCCTTCTTCAGCTTGCGCAGGTAGTCCTCGAGGCGCAGGAAGGTCGGGTCGTTGTCGAGCGGCACATCCTTGATCGGGATGCCCTCCGGCTCAGGGTCGAGGAAGGCGCGGTCCTTCTCGCGCTGGTCCTTCGCCAGCTCATGCGCACGGTCGTTCAGGGCCTTCTCGAGGTCGCTGATCTTCTGCGCGTTCGCCTTCGGGTCCTGCGCCTTAAGGATGGCGCGCTGCAGCTCCATGTCGCTGTACTTCGGGTCCGTGTCGAGGGGGAGGTGCTCCAGCGGAACGCCCTCCGGGTTCTCGTCCAGGTACTTGTCGCGGTCGCCGCGCAGCATGGCGTCGCCAAGCTCATCGGCGCGATCCTGCATCATACCCTTCAGGTTCTCAATGGCACCGGCGTTGCGGCGCGGGTCGCGGTTGAGGCGGCGGAGCTGCTGCTCCATCTTCTGGAACGGCGCGTCCTCGTCGAGCGGCAGCAGCGCCTTCGGGATGCGGGCCGAGGTCGGGTTGAGGAAGCCGCGGCCGGCCTCCTTTGCCGCCTTCGCCAGCTCGTGCGCACGGTCGTTCAGCTGGTCCTCGAGGTCCTTGATCTGCGGTGCGTTCTTCTTCGGGTTCTCCTTCAGCTTCGCGCGCTGCGCCTCCAGCTCGCGGAACTTCGGATCGGCGTCGATAGCGACGTCGGCAATCGGCACACCCTCCGGCTCGGGGTCGAGGTAGCCGCGGTCGCCCTTCAGCAGGTCACGCGCCAGCTCGTGCGCGCGGTCGTTCATCTGCTCCTGCAGACCCGCAATGCGGTCGGCGTTGCGCTTCGGGTCCTGCTTCGCCTGACGCAGCTGCTTCTCGAGGTCGGTGAAGGTCTTGTCGTTGTCCAGCGGAAGCTGCGCCAGCGGGATGCCCTCTGGCTCAGGGTCGAGGAAGGCGCGGTCGCGTGCGATCTGCGCCTTGGCCAACTCGTCCGCGCGGTTGTCCAGCTTGGCCTGCAGCTCGCGAATCTTCGGGTGGTTTGGCTGCTCCTTCTTCAGGCGGCGCAGCTCGGGCAGGTAGGAGGCGAACTCCTCGTCGTCATGCGGGTTGAGGGACTCCAGCGGGATGCCGCGCGGCTTGGGATCGAGGTTGCGCAAATCCTCCTTCTTCTGCGCCGCCGCCAGCTCATCCGCGCGCTCGTTCAGCTTGTCCTCCAGCGCCTTGATCTTGTCCGCGTTCCTCTTCGGGTCCTGCGCCTTCAGCTTCGCGCGCTCCACCTCCAGCTGGTGGAAGGTTGGATCGGTGCTCAGTGGCAGGTCGGACAGCGGCACGCCCTGCGGCTCGGGGTCGAGGTAGTTGCGGTCGCCACTCAGCGCGTCCTTGGCCAGCTCGTGTGCACGCTCGTTGAGCTTGTCCTCGAGGTCGCGGATGTCGGCGGCGTTCTTCTTCGGGTCCTGCGCCTTCAGCTTCGCCCGCTCCACCTCCATATCGTGGAACTCCGGGTCGTCGTTGAGGGGCAGCGCCGACAGCGGCACACCCTCCGGGTTGGGGTCGAGGTAGCCGCGATCGCCCTCCAGCATCTGACGCGCCATCTCGTCCAGGCGGTCGTTCAGCATCGCACGTGTCGGGTCCTCGTGGGTGCCGCCGATGTCGCGCGACTTGTTGGCCGCGCTGCTCGGGTCACGCCGCTGCGCCGCGAGGGCGGCGAAGGTGTCGTCGTCGTGCGGCTTCAGCAGCTCCACCGGGATGCCACGCGGGGCCTCGGCCAGGTCGGCCAGATCGCGCGCGCGCTGCTCCTTCGCCAGCTCGTGAGCGCGGTCGTTGAGGCGCTCCTCCAGGTCAGCGATCTTCGCCTGGTTCTTCTTCGGGTCCTGCAGCACCAGCTTCGCACGCTCCACCTCCAGCTGGTGGTAGAGCGGGTCGGTGTCGAGCGGCAGGTTCTCCACCGGGATGCCTTCCGGCTTGGGGTCGAGGTACGACGGACGGTCACCCGTCAGCACGTCGTTCGCCAGCTCGTGCACGCGGTCGTTCATGTCCTGCTCCAGGTCGGAGATCTTGTTCGGGTCCGCCGCCGGGTCTGCCTTCAGCGCACGCAGCGCGTTCACCATCCGCGCAAACTCCGGGTCCTGGTGCGGGTTGAGCAGGCGCACCGGGATGTCCTCCGGCAGCGGCGACACGGCGCGCAGGTCCTCCTCGATCTGGTCCTCCGCGAGCTGGTGCGCGCGGTCGTTCAGCTGGTCCTCGAGGTCGTGGATTGCGGCAGCGTTCTTGGCCGGGTCCTGCGCCTTCAGCGCCGCGCGCTTTGCCTCCAGATCGGTAAACTGGCGGTCGGTGTCGAGCGGCAGCACGTCGAGCGGGATGCCCTCCGGCTCGGGGTCGAGGTAGCCGCGGTCGCCCTTGCGCTGCTGGCGGGCCAGCTCGTGCGCACGCTCGTTCAGCGCGTCCTCCAGGTCGCGGATGGCGTCCTTGTTCGCGCGCGGGTTCTTGCTCACCAGATCGAGCCGCTCCGTCTCCAGCTGGTGGAACTCCGGGTCCTTGTCCAGCGGCAGCGCCGCAATCGGGATGCCCTCCGGATTAGGGTCGAGGTACGACGCGCGGTCCTTCTCAAGGTAGTCCGCGGCGAGGGCCTCGAGGATGTCGTCCAGCTTGCCCTGCGTGTCGTTCAGCCGCGCCTGGCCGCGCGCCGACGGGTCCTTCTTGTCGGCGCGCAGCTCCGGCAGCTTCGCCACGAAGTGCGGGTCCTCGTGCGGGTTCAGCAGCGCCACCGGCACGCCGAGCGGGGTGTTGTTCAGCCCCCGCAGATCCTCCTTCTTCTGCTCCTCCGCCAGCTCGTGGGCGCGGTCGTTAAGCTTGTCCTCAAGGTCGCGGATCGCGGCGGCGTTCCTCTCCGGGTCCTGCGCCATCAGCACGGCGCGCTGCACCTCCATCTCATGGAACTCCGGGTCCGTGTCGAGCGGCAGCGTGGCCACCGGCACGCCCTCCGGCTCGGGGTCGAGGTAGTCACGGTCGTTGTTCAGCATCTCCGCCGCCATCTGGTTCGCCAGCTCGTTCATCTGCTCCTCCACCTTGGCGAGCTTGTCGGCGTTGCGGCGCGGGTCCTTGCGCAGCTCACGCGCCTGCGTCGCCAGCTCATGGAAGTCGGCGTTGTTGTGCGGCTTCACCGCCGCAATCGGGATGCCCTGCGGCTTTGGGTCGACGTTCTTGAGGTCGTCCTCCAGCACCTGCTGCGCCAGCTCGTGCGCGCGCTCGTTAAGACGGTCCTCGAGATCCTCGATCTGCTTTGCGTTCTTCACCGGGTCCGCCAGCACCAGCTTCGCCCGCTCCACCTCCAAACCGTTGTAGATGCCGTCTGTGTCGAGCGGCAGGTCGGACAGCGGCACGCCCTCGGGGTCGCGGTCGAGGTACGCCGGCCGCTCCGCCGTCAGCGCGTCCTTGGCAAGCTCGTTGATGCGGTCGTTCAGCTGCTGCTGCAGCTCCTTCGCCTTCTGCGCCTCGCGCGGGTTCTTCTTTGCGCGGCGCAGCTCCGGCAGGATCTTCGCCACCTGCGGGTCCTCGCGCGGGTTCAGCAGCTCCAGCGGGATGCCCATCGGGTTCGGGTCGACGCCGTCGAAGTCGGAGGCGAGAATGTCCTTCGCCATGTCGTGTGCCCTCTCATTCATCTGCTCCTCCAGCGCCTTAATCTTGTCGGCGTTGCGCAGCGGGTCCTTCGCCTTAAGGCTGGCGCGCTCCTTGCGCAGCGCGTCAAACTCCGGATCCGCCTCCACACCGATGTCCTCCAGCGGGATGTCCTCCGGCTCCTTATCCATGAACCACAGGTCGCCCTCAACCTTCTCCTTCGCCAGCTCCGCCAGGCGGGCGTCCATGTCCTGCAGCACCTTCTGCATTTCAGGCGAGTTGCCCTTGCCGGCCTTCTCCAGCGCGCGCAGCTGGTCCGCCAGTGCGGCGAACTCGGGGTCGTCGTGCGGCTTCATGGCGGCGGTGTCGATGCCCTCGTACTGCGGCGGGAAGAGGGCCAGCTCCTCGGCCTTCTTCGCCTCCGCCAGCTCTGCGGCGCGGTCGTTCAGCTTGTCCTCGAGGTCGGCGATGCGGCGCTGGTTGCGGCGCGGGTCCTGCGCCTTCAGCTTCGCCCGCTCCACCTCCATCTCGGCGAACTCGGGATCCTTGTCGAGCGGGAGGTACTGCAGTGCCACGCCCTCCGGCTTCGGCTCCAGGTAACCCCGGTCGCCCTCCAGCAGCGCGTCCGCCAGCTCGTAGGCGCGGTTGTTCATGCGGTTCTCGAGGTCCTGGATGGCCTCGGCGTTCTTCCTCGGGTCCTTCTTGAGCTCGCGCAGCTGCGGGATCATGCTCGCGATCTGCGCGTCCTCCGTCGGCTTCAGCAGCGCCAGCGGGATGCCCTCCGGCTCCGGGTCACAGCCGGCCAGGTCGTCGTCCAGCTGCTTCTTCGCCAGCTCGTGCGCGCGGTCGTTGAGGCGCTGCTCGAGGTCCTTGATGGCGCGAGCGTTGCGCTTCGGGTCCTTCAGCTTCAGCTTGGCGCGCTCCACCTCCATCTCGTGGAACTCCGGATCCGTATCGAGCGGCAGGTCCGCCAGCGGCACACCTTCCGGCTCGGGGTCGAGGTAGTCGCGGTCCATCGCCTTTTCGGCCAGCTGCCGGACGCGGTCGTTCATCTCGTCCACCAACGCCTGCGCGTCTGCGCGCGCCTTCGGGTCCTTCTTCGCCTCACGCACGCGCTGCACTGCCTCGGCAAACTTCGGGTCCGCGTGCGGCTGTAGCAGCTCCACCGGCAAGTCGCGCGGCGCCGACTCGACACCGCGGAGGTCCTCGGCGAGCTGGTCGCGCGCCAGCTCGTGTGCGCGGTTGTTCAGCTGCTCCTCGAGATCCTTGATCTTGGCCGCGTTGCGGCGCGGATCCTGCGCCTTCAGCTTCGCCCGCTCCACCTCCAGCTTGCGGAACTCCGGATCGGTGTCCAGCGGCAGCTCCTCGATCGGCACGCCCTGCGGCTTGGGGTCGAGGTAGCCGTTGTCCTTCTTCAGCAGCTCCTGCGCCAGCTCGTGCGCGCGCTCGTTCATCTGGTCCTCCAGCGCGGCAAGCTTGTCGGCATTCCTCTTCGGGTCCTTGGCGAGCACCCGGTGCTCGTCCACCATGTCGGCAAACGCCGGATCGTCGTGGACATTCAGCAGCGCAATCGGCAGGCCCTCCGGCGCCTGGTCAAGGTTCTCCACGTCCTTGGCACGCTGCTTGTCCGCCAGCTCGTTCGCGCGTTCGCGCAGACGGTCCTCGAGGTCCTTGATCTTGGCGGCGTTGCGGCGCGGATCCTGCTCCTTCAGAATCGCACGCTGCACCTCCAGCTCGTGGAACTGCGGGTCGGTGTCGAGCGGCAGCAGCTCCAGCGGCACACCCTTCGGCTCCGGCTCAAGGTACGAGGGGCGGTCGCCGCGCAGCTTGTCGTTCGCCAGCGCGTGGGCGCGGTCGTTCATGGCGCCGAGCACCTCCTGCAGCTGCTGCGGCGTCGCCTTGGGGTCCGCCTTCAGCCGCCGCAGCTCCGGCAGGTAGGAGGCAAACTCCTTGTCCTCATGCGGGTTCAGCGCAGCCAGCGGGATGCCCTCCGGCTTCGGGTCAAGCCCGCGGAGGTCCTCCAGCTTCTGCGCATCCGCCAGCTGCTCCGCGCGCGTGTTCAGCTGGTCCTCAAGGTCCCTGATCTTCTTCGCGTTCTTCACCGGGTCGCGTGCCTTCAGCTTCGCGCGCTCCACCTCCATGCGGTTGAACTGCGGGTCGGTGTCGAGCGGCAGGTACGTGAGCGGCACGCCCTCCGGCTCGGGCTCGAGGTAGCCGCGGTCGTTCTTCAGCATGCCCTCCGCCAGCTCCACACCACGCTCGTTCATCTTGTCCTTCGTGTCGCGGATCGCCTGCGCGTTGCGCTTCGGGTCCTGCTTCAGATCGCGCAGCTGGTTCGCCAGCTCGTTGAACTCGGGGTCGTGATGGGGGACGATGGCGGTGTACGGCACGCCGAGCGGGTCGGCGTCGAGCGCGCGAATCTCGCCCTCCTTCACCTCCTTCGCCAGCTCGTGCGCGCGGTCGTTCAGCTTCTCCTCCAGCGCAGCAATC
The DNA here is from genome assembly GCA_002216565.1 of Crithidia mellificae. Lineage (NCBI taxonomy): Eukaryota > Euglenozoa > Kinetoplastea > Trypanosomatida > Trypanosomatidae > Crithidia > Crithidia mellificae. The sequence goes on from MDUD01010047.1 coordinate 12,106, forward strand.
GCCTTGGCGTTCTTGACCGGGTCCTTCGCCTTCAGCGCCGCACGCTGCGCCTCCAGGTCGCGGAAGGTCTGGTCAGCGTCGAGCGGCACGTGGCGCAGCTCCACACCCTCCGGCTCGGGGTCGAGGTAGCCGCGGTCCTGCTGCAGCATCTTCTTCGCCTTCTCGTGCGCCATCGCGTTCAGGTCGTCCTTGAGGTCCTTGATGCCCTGACGGTTCGCGACGGGGTTGCGCTCGAGGCGGCGCAGCTGCGTCTCGGCATCCGTGAAGGCCGGCTCGTCGCCGAGGTTCAGCAGCTCCATCGGCACGCCCTCCGGCGCGGCGTCGACGTACTGCTTGCGCGCCGCGTTCGCCAGCTCCGCCGCGCGCTCGTTCAGCTCATCCTCGATCTCGCCCAGGCGTCCGGCGTTCTTCTTCTCACCGTTTGGCTCGCTGCGCAGCGCGCGGGCTTCGTTCTCGAGCGCGTTGAACTTCGGGTCCTCGTTGAGAGGCAGCGCCTCGAGCGGGATGCCGTTCGGGTCCTGCGCGAGGGGGCGGCGCTCCATGTCGTGCACCGCCTGCGCAATCTCCTTCGCGCGCTCGTTCATCTGGTCGAGCAGCTGCTGTGCCTGCTTCGCCTTCGCCGGGTTCTCCTTCGCATCGCGGTACATCTCCTCCAGCTCGTGGAAGTGCTGGTCCTCGTCGAGGTAGGGGTCGAGGTCGGACAGCGGGATGCCCAGCGGGCTGGGGTCCATGTCGCGGCGGTTGTTGTGCTTCAGCTCCTTCGCCATGCCGTGCAGGCGCTCGTTCATCTGCTCCTCCACCGCACGAATCGCGGACGGGTCGCGCGACGGGGCACTCTTCAGTGCCGCACGCTTCATCTCCAGTGCGCGGAAGGTCTGGTCCTGGTCCAGCGGCAGGTGGCGCTGCGCGACGCCCTCCGGCTCGTCATCGAGGAAGATGCGGTCGTTCTTCAGCGCCTCGGCCGCCAGCTCATCTGCGCGGTCGTTCAGCTGGCCCTCCGTCTGCTTGATCGCCGCGGCGTTGCGGCGCGGGTCCTGGCACAGCTTTGCGCGCTGCGCCTCCAGCCGGCCAAATTCGTCATCCGTGTCGAGCGGCAGCTCCGACAGCGGCACGTTGCGCGGGGCCTGGTCCATGTACTTGGCACGGTCCTCGGCATTCTTTGCCTTGGCCAGGTCGTGCGCGCGGTCGTTCATCATCTGCTCCAAGTCGCGCAGGCGGTCGTCGTCGGCGTAGGGGTCCTTCTTCGACTTGCGGTACTGCTCCTCGATGCCGAGGAAGGTCGGGTCGTCGTCGAGGCCGAGGTCGCCCTGCTTGCGGCCCTCCGGCTCGGCGTCAATGTAGTCCTTCCGCTCCTCCGCGGCCTTCTGCTTCGCCATCTCCAGCGCCATGTCGCGCAGCTTGTCCTCGCCGTCCTTAATGGCGGCGGCGTTGCGCTTCGGGTCGGTGCGCAACTCGAGCACCTCGGCCTCCTTCTTGAGGTACTCGGGGCTCTGGTCCAGGGGCAGGTCCTCCGGCGAGAAGCCGAGCGGGTGGCCAAGGTTGGCGCGCTCCTCGCCACGCATCTTCGCCGCCACATCCACGGCGCGCTTCTGCATCGCGTCGCCGAGGTCGCGCGCCTTCTCCGGCTCGCCGTCGCCGGTGGCGGCGATGTGCGCCACCTCCAGATCAGCGAAGGGCACATCCTCGTCCAGCTGCAGCGCCTCGCGGGCAATGCCGCCGACACGCGCCGGCAGCACGTTCGACCGCACCTGCTGCTTCATCGCCTTGGCAATGTCGTTAGCGTGCTCATTCATCGCCGCCTCGAGCTCGCGCATCTTGGGGTCCACGCCGCGCGCGTTCTGGTTGTTCGCCCGCATCGCCGTCCGCTGGGCCTCCATCTTGGCGAACTCCTTGTCCTTGTCCAGCGGAATGTACTTGAGCGGCACGTTCTGCGGCGCCTCCTCCATGAAGGCGCGGTCAGCCTGGATCTTCTCCTGCGCCAGCTCCTCGGCGCGCAGGTTGAGGGCGTCCTCGATGTCGGCGATGGCCTTGCGGTTCTTTGCCGGCTGGCGCGTCAGCCGCGCCCGCTGCGCCTCCAGGCTGCTGAACTCCTCATCGGTGTCGAGCGGCAGCTCCGACAGCGGCACACCCTTCGGGGCCGGGTTCATGTAGTTCGGCCGCTCCTTGCGGTTCATGTCCTTGGCCAGCTCATGCGCGCGGTCGTTCATCAGCTCCTCCAGGTCCGCCACCTCCTGCGGGTTCGCCTTCGGGTTCTTCTTGAGATCGCGGTAGCGGGTCTCGAGCTTGTGGAAGGTCGGGTCCTCGTTCAGCGGCAGGTTGTCCAGCAGGCGGCCCTCCGGCTCGGGGTCGAGGAAGCCGCGCATCTTGCCCAGCTCCTCCGCCGCGAGGGCGTTCACCATCTCGTTCATGTCCTTCTGCAGCTCGTCGATCGCCTTGGCGTTGCGGCGCGGGTCCTTCTTGAGCGCGCGCAGCTTCTCCTCCTTCGCGAGGAAGGCGGGGGTGCTGTCGAGCGGCAGCTCCTCGAGCGGCACGCCGAGCGGGAGCTGGTCGAGGAAGGCGCGATCCTGCGCGAGCTTCTCCTTCGCCAGCTCGCCGGCGCGGTCGTTGAGGGCCTCCTCAAGGTCTTGGATCGCCGTCGCGTTCTTCTGCGGCTGCTCCTTCAGCAGCAGACGCTGCACCTCCATGTCGCGGAAGGGCTGGTCGGAGTCCAGCGGCAGCTCCGTGTACGGGATACCGTTGAACTTCGCGTCAAGAAACTTCGGACGCTCCTTCTCCTTCAGGTCCTTCGCCAGCTCATGCGCGCGGTCGTTCAGCTGACCCTCGAGGTCAGCAATCGCCTTGGCGTTCTTGCGCGGGTCCTTCTTCAGCTTTGCGCGCTGGGCCTCCATCTCGGCAAACGGCGTGTCTGCGTCGAGCGGGACGAGACGCAGTGGCACGCCCTCCGGCTCGGGGTCGAGGTAGTTGCGGTCGCCCTTCAGCTTCTCCTCGGCGAGCTCCATTGCGCGGTCGTTGAGGTCCTGCTCGGTGTCGGCGATGCCGCGAGCGTTGCGGCGCGGGTCCTGCTTCAGCTGCTGTCGCTTCACCTCCAGTCCGTGGAAGGGCTGATCCTGGTCCAGTGGCAGATCCTCCACTGGGATGCCCTTGTAGGCGGCGTCCATGTAGTCTGGCCGCTCCTCCACGTTCATGCCGTGCGCGATCTCGTGGGCGATGTCGTTCATGCGCTCCTCCATGTCCGGCACCTTCCCGGCGTCGCCGCCGCGGTTCAGCGTGCGACGGCGCTTCGTGTCCAGCTCCTTAAACTCCGGGTTCTCCAGCAGCGGCAGGGTCTGCACCAGGCGGCCCTCCGGCTCAGGGTCGAGGAAGCCGCGGTCGCGCGCCGCCTCCGCAGCGGCCAGGCCGTCGACGAGTCCGCGCATGTCGTCCTTAAGGTCCTCGATCGCCTTCGCATTTTTGCGCGGGTCCTTCTGCAAAGCACGCAGCTGTTCCTCCTTCTTGAGGAAGTCATCGTTGTAGTCGAGGCCGAGCTTCTCAAGCGGGACGCCGTACGGGTCGGGCTCGAGGAAGGCGCGCAGGTTCGCCTGCTGCTCCTTCGCCAGCTCACGCGCGCGGTCGTTCAGCTCATCCTCCAGTCCGCGGATGTCCTCGCGGTTGCCGAGCGGGTCCTCCTTGCGCAGCTGCAGACGCTCAATCTCCTTCGGGTGAAAGATGTGGTCGGTGTCGAGGGGCAGGTCGGCGACCGGGATGCCGTAGGGCTGGGGGTCGAGGAAGAGCTCACGCTCGTCGTGCTTCAGCTTGCCGGCCAGCTCGTGCGCGCGGTCGTTCAGGGCCTTCTGCAGGTCCTTGATCGCCTTGTTGTCCTTCTTCGGCTTGCGGTTCAACGCGCGCAGCTCGTCCTCCATCTTGCTAAACGGCTCATCCTCGTTCAGCGGGAGCAGGTCGAGGGGCACGCCCTCCGGCTCGCGGTCGAGGTAGCCGCGCTCTGCCTCGTGCATCGCCTTCGCCAGCTCCGCCGCCCGCTCGTGCATTTGATCCTCCACGTCGTCAATCTTGCGGGCGTTGGCAGCCGGGTTGCGCAGCAGCTCCGCGCGCTTCTGCGCCATCTCGGCAAAGGTCGGGTCGTTCAGCAGCTCGATGTCGTCGCGCGGGATGCCCTCGTACTCGGGGTCCATGAAGTTAAGGTCCACGCCAGCCATCGAGTCCGCCAAGGCCGCCGCGCGGTCGCGCAGGTCGCCTTCGATCTCACGCACCTTCGCGGCGTTACGCGGGTCACCCTTGAGGAGGTGGCGCATCCGCTCCGCGTTCGTGTACTCGGGGTCCTCGTTCAGCAGTGGGGTGAGCTTGCCGAGATCGTGGCCGCTCAAGTACTTTGGCCGGTCCTTCGCCAGCACCTCCTTGGCCAGCTCGTGCGCGCGGTCGTTCATCTGCTTCTCCAGCGCGAGAATGGCGTCCTCGTTGCCGTCCGGGTTGTTGTGCAGCCGCTTCAGCGCGTCCAGCTGCTCCTGGAACTTCGCGTCGTCGTCGAGCGGGACGTCGGCGATCGGCACACCCTCCGGCTCCTGGTCCAGGAAGGAGAGGTCGACCTCGCCGAGCTCGCGCGCGTTCTCAGGGGCCTCGGTGATGCGCACCTGCGCGCGCTCCACCGCAACCACCTCCACCTTGCACGGCACGTCGCCGACGCCGGCGGTGCAGTTGACGCCGAGCGCGTAGCGGCCAGGCTTGTCCACGTGCTGCACGAGGCCGATCTCGCGGTTGTTCGTCGCCTGCGCGCTGGGGCTGATGCGCTTGTCGTTGCCGTCGTAGAGGTACATCGAGACGAAATCCTGCGCGATGGCATCGCCGCCGCTGGGGTGCTTGAAGGGCTTCTCCTGCTTCAGCAAGATGTGCACATCGGTCGGCACATCAACGACAAAGTCCACGCGACCGTGACCCTTGCTCTTCAGGTCCACGTGCGCGATAGCGGGCAGCTGCCGCGCCACGTCCGTGTTGAGGCGGCGAATGTCGATCTTCTTGTCGTCGCCCTTGCGCAGGTACCAGTACGAAAAGATGAACTTGCCCTTGTCGCGCTGCATGCCAGTCGGCACGACGTAGCAGAGCGAGTTTGCTGGGATCGTGATGATGTCGGTCACTTCGCGGTTGTGCAGGTACAGCCCGGAGCGCAGACGGCGGTGGTTGTTGCCCGTGACGAGGTAGGTCGGGATGCGCTCGGCGCTGGTGCTCTGCATGACCACCAAGGCGCACTGAATGTAGTTCACCTCGTGGTTCGTCTGGCGGTGCAGCAGGTGGCGCTGGTCGGGCTGGCGGATCATGCCGATGATCTGCACCGGGTCCTCCGTCGCGTTCTGCACGACGTAGAGCGGGTTCTCACGCCACGTGAGCAGCGACGGGTTGCCGCCGGTCGTGCCCTCTCCCCACTCGCTGTTGAAGTTCCAGCAGGGGTCGAGCGGGCCCTTGATCCAGGCCTGCTGAATGTTCGCGAAGACGTCGAGGAAGACGTCGGCCGGCACGTAGAAGATGTTGCGCTGCGCCGGGTTGCAGATGGAGCGCATCTCCGACGTCCAGCGAGAGTCGTCCTTGTGCATCGGCCCCACGTACGGGGAGTCCTCGAAAGGGTTGTACATCTTCACCAGAATGTCGGCAGGCTCGAGGTCGACGGCGTTGCGGGTCTCGACAAAGCCCAGCATCGCGTAGCTCTCCTCGTGATGCAAGCCGTACTGCTCCGCCTGCTCGCCGAGGGCCAGCGCCGCGACGGCGGTCTGCTCCAGCTCACGGTTTAAGTCGCGCCAGAACTGTGTGCTGACGATGTCGTAGTCGACCGTGGCGGCCTTCTCCGCCTCCATGGGGATGAAGATGACGGGACGGCCCGAGAAGTCGTGGAAGATCTCACCCTGCGAGATGTCCTCCAGGTTCTGGTAGAGCGTGTAGAACTTCGCGTACGCCTTCTCCAGCAGCAGCGGCCACCAGTGGTGCGT
>MDUD01010048.1:0-16972 GCA_002216565.1 Crithidia mellificae
GGTGGCGGCGGGTGGCGGCGGTTTGACGGCACAGCCGGCACGTCCTCGCTGCCACACGAGATTACCTCCCCGCTGAGCTGCTCATCTTCTGACGCACCGCCGTCATCTTCGCTGTTGTCGTGGTGGCTTTCATACGGGTAGTTGTCGTTGCTGCTGAGCTCCGCGCTGTCGTTCTCGCGGTAGCCCGAGTAGGGCGGCTGCGGGCCGCGACGGCGGCTTGCGCCATCGTCGCGAGCCTCCCGGTTGTTGGCGCTGCCGTTACCACGACGTCCACCGCGCTCGTCCTCGCTGTCCGACCGCGGCTTCTCCCAGTTGTCTCGCAGCGGCCGGCGTGCCCTGTGGCTGTCGTACGGGCCGCTGTCCTCGCCCCGATCTTCATCGCCGTAGCCGTCCCCGCGCCGTGCCGGACGTGCCTTGTCACCATCGGCAGCATTCTTGTTGTTCGTATTGCCGTGGCGGCCACCACGACCGCTGCCGTACTCACCAGACGACTCCAGCTCCTCCTGGAAGCGACCGGGCCGGCTGCTGTCCACATTGTAATCGGTGGGCTCATCCCGCTCGTACTCGTCCGCCTCGAAGAGCTGCGGCGGGTGGGCGGGCCGCTTCTGGTACGACGCATCATCGCTGTCCCGCGAGGCGTAGATTTCACGCATCGGCAGGTCCTCCCGCCGCGTCGTGCCGTTCTCCCCGGTGCCCCCGCTGCCCTGCTGCTGCTGCTGCCGCGCGTTGTGGTTTTGGTACGGCCGTTCCTCCCCTCGGTTGAACTGATCCTCAAACGCACGCATGTTCAGCCGGCCGGCATGGCCTGCTCCCTCACCGCTGCGCGGCCCGGGGCGGCTGTTCGGGTAGCCCAGTTCACTCGCATCGTCGTCGTAGAGCGAGTGATGACCGTCGTCGTCTGCACTGGCGCTGTCGCGGTACGCATCCGTGCGGCGTGGCTCCAGACGGGCAGCGCTGCCGGCGCTGGGTGGCGCCTCCCGCTCTTGCTGTTGACGGCTGGAGGGCAGCGGCGGTGGCGGCCGCGCCGGGTGCCGGCGGTGATCGTTTTCACCTCCCTCGTAGCCGTCCTCCGCGTCCAGTGCAGTGGCGTCGTTCTGCGAGGGAGGCCAGGCGTTGACGGGCGCGCCGCGACGGCCCGGGCCGGTTCCAGGGTGCGAGGGCGGCGGCGCGACGTACTCCTGAAACTTGCGCGGCCGCGTCGAGTCCACGTTGTAGTCCTCTGCGTTGGCCGGGCCCCGCGCCGCACCGTGGCGGTCGTTGGCCTGGCTGTTGTACTTGTTGTTGTTACCGCTGCGGTATGCGGTATCGTCACCATCGTCTTCGCTATCCTTGTTGTAGCCCTCATCCTCCTCCTGGCCAGCCTCACGGCCCTTCGCTTCTTTGCGTGGGGGAGGGCGGGTAGTAGGTTTGCGAGCCGCCCCGGATCCCTCACCCCCACCGCGCCCGTGGCCCGTTGCACCGACGTCGTCGGACCGCGGAGGCCGGTAGCCGTTGAGGTTGTACTGCATGTGATCTGGGTCATCCCAGCTGACAATTTCAAAGTTCGGCGCCACGCGTCGGCGCAGCTTCGACGGCTGGGTGAGCGCCTGGAGGAGGGTGATGTTCTCACGCGTCAGAGGTGCCGTCATGAGGTCGTTTTCGGTTGGGTAGTCGCCGTCATTTTCCACTCCACCCGCAGGAGGGGGCGGGGGTGGGACACGCGAATACGTTGCTGAGGCCATCGACCCTGTCAAATTTCCTGCTCTCTCTTAATCTTTTGATTCCTGTGTGTGTTTGTGTGTGTGTGTGTGTGTGTGCGTTTGTCTGAAAGAGAAATTGGAGCAATATATTCTACTTGGTGTAGATCTGTTCTTTACAAGAGCGAGAAAAAATTGACTTGTGACAGCAGAACTCAACAACGCAGAATAAGATTGTCTTTTCTGCGTTCTCAATTCAATCGTGAAAACTGAATGATGGTGCGGTGAGTAAGCTTTTTTCCTTGGCCAAGTTTAGCGGCTTTTGTACTTTGAACAAACTAGCATTTAAAAAAGACAGGGAGAAAGCCGGGGAAAACAAGGAAGCAGCAAATAAAAGGGAGAAAAGCAAATTGAATACAAACAACTTTTTGACTAATAAAAGCGATCACAGAGACCAAGGTTCCTATATTTTTTTTGCTGGCCCTTCAAACTACAATTTGTCCGGTGTAGACACAGTTTCTTATGTGTTGACGCAATACAACTACTTTCTCAATAACAAAACAACGTTTAGCCTTTTTTCCAGTAATAAATACTTCAGTTTTTATGTGATTTTATGTAGGGTTTAAGTTGAGCAAACCGCTTTGAGAAACAAACAAGCCAAATTATATGACATGAAAACAAAGACACGAGTGAAGCTTTCCGCTTAGGATTGCCTGATAAACGTTGCATTCAACGATGCCACTTCAAAGTGGTGGGACTCATGGACAAGCAGCTACAACAACGGCAATAGCAAAGGTGAAAAGAAAGTCAAAATGATTACATTGTTGAAAAATCTGCAGAAACAATTACGCAATTAAAAAATTTATTTGACTAGAGATTTCAAATGAGCACATCGATAGGTATATGTACGAGAGTCGCGTTCGTCTCGAGTAAGTGCGAAAATAAAAAAGAAAGCAAGAAAGAAAGGGTTCCAAAATCTTTACAGAAATAAATAGTAGAAAAATAACGCTCGTGTAACAAAAGCTGACTAAAAGTGCTATGCAGGCTCGACACAAATAAAAGAGAGTGCTGAAATTGTACTAGCACAACACCAAAACTCAAATCACAGTAATAAGCTGCTCCATGTTTAGGTTGCAGCAATACTGGTCCCAGTCCATGAGGAAAGTATTTGAAAAAGGAGAGACCGGGAAAGCAAAAATAGAAAGAAAAAAAAACTGCCTTGGTAAAATATTACTATAGAGTTTTTTGTAGGTAAGCACATGAGGTAAGGTTCAGCACGCTGGAAATATGTTGACGGCAGCAAAAAAAATGAAGAGCGGAAAAGAAGATAGAAACACAAAAATGTACATACAATTCCCAGCTCTTCCGTTTTAAAAGAAGAAACCTGGGGAGTTAAGAACGCATTCATCACATTTATTATTTTTTGACGAGGGAGGAAGAAAGAGCAAGGGGAGTAAGGTTCCGGTAAAGCAGTACTCGACTGTGGTGACATTAAATTGTAGGTCCGCGGAGGAGCTGCCCTGAACTCCTAGCAGCTTTAGCCGGCGTACAACTCCGGATAAACTCGGTGGACGGAGAAGTAGCTGAAGGTGTCAATGACACCGCCACAGCGCAGGGTGCGACCGGCCTGGGGCAGCGACACCGGCGCTGACAGCGGCTGCCTCCCTTTTGTGGTTTGTTTCGTTGCCGCAGAGATGGCTGGCAGCGCCGGCAGGGTTGACTCTTTCTCTCTCTCTGTGTGATGTCTCGAGCCTGCCTTTGACCTTGCAGCAGCAGCAGCGGTGGAAGTGGTATTGGTGACTGCTGAAGCCGGTGCGGCGTGTTTCTCTCCTGCTGAAAGCGAGGGGAGCACAGACCCTGCCGTTGCGTGCTCCGCCTCCCCGTCGAGCGGAGTCGCACGTACAGTCGACGGGTCGCTCAAGCCGTGGCTACCAAGCCCAAAGACAAAGTTGCGTGTTCGCCTGGACACAATTCTCGCCCTCTCCGCCGCCTGCCCCTCTTGCCGCGCAGCTTGCAACTCGCGGCGTGGTTTAAACGTGATCTGCGGGTACTCCTCCGCCCGCTGGACCTTGCTCAGCCGTAGGCTGCTGGTGCTCGCGTCCGGCGGTGGCGGTGCTTTCGGCCTGTGTGGGTTTTGCAGTGGGGAAAGAACACCCTTCCGCTCCGCTTCGTCAGGCTGGAAAGAGGACAAGGGAGGAACGCGTTTGTTGCTTTTACCCGTCGAGGTGGTGGTGGTGGCGGTTGCATGGGGCGGCGGCTGTGAGGGATACTCCGATGCCGTCACCGGCTCCTCGTAGTCCTCGAAAGTGGCAATGGGGATGCGAGGCATTCAGCGTCGCCTGCCAGAATTTTCTATGGTGCACAACACAGTTGTGATAGGTTTGATCCTTTTAATTTTTATGTACTTCGTTGTTGAAAGAACAAGGTGAGGTCAAGACAAGAAGGTGATTTAAGGTGAAATGTATGCTGCTATCTTGTTTGCTAAACAGTGAATGATGAAAGTTGTGTTTATCAATTAAATAACACACCTTTGCTGAGGCGGGCTGTTTCAAAATTCGTTCAGAGAAGCCACTGGATACATGAACACCTACCAAAAAAACCTTCTTTGAATGTGAACGCATCCAATTCCGTTCACGAAAAAGAGCAAATGAAAATTAGGGGGAAAAGAGTGAGCGAAACAATTTTTTTTCGACCATTTGGCATAAAAAATATATTTTGAACAGCTTTTACTCTTTTAACGGGAGCCCTCAAGGCTGAGAGAGAGAGTCAGTAGACTAGGCCCGCTCAAACACCTTGCCACAGCAAGAATAAATGAAAGCAACAGTTGAACCCGGTTCAGTACTCTTTGTGCATGTGTCCTGCTTTGTTTCGCAACATATCCTCTTTACAAGACAACAGAAGCCTTACCTAACAGCAATTTAAGTGAGCACAAATTCACGAGTGGCAATTGAACCACACTTCAAAAAAAAAACCTCTTTTCAAAAAGGAGTTCCTTAAAATAATTTCAAGGTGCTTTGTTTTTTGCTTTGGAATTTGTAGAGAATAAACCAATTTCTACGTCTGAGCAATCAGATGCAACATGAAATAACACTACACGAAGCGCACAAACACGCAATCAGCAAAAATAATAAAGAAGCTCCAAAGCCACGTAAGTATACTTGTCACCGAGAGATTGATACAAGAAGGAAAAAAAACATGTAACGACCTATTTCCACGAATTGCAACACGTTGAACCACCTCTCCCATCACGCGCCTTCACTTCCTTCTCTTCATCGCTCCGGAGGAGGGGCCAACATGTAATCAAACACCTCCTTCGGCCCCATCAAAATACTCCGAAACAAACCGGGTCGGTAATCGTAGCCGTAGTCGTCGTCGTAGCCACGGCCCTGCCGCCGCCCGCCCCCGCCGCGGCCACCACGGCCGCCGCTGCCACGCCGCATGCTCTCGCCATCGCCATCGACACCCTTTCCCACCCCACCCCCAGGCAAGTAGTCCTTGACGGCGCGGTAGAGCAAGAAGCCGCACACGCCCAGCACGGCCACCTGCACGGTCAGCTGGCCCACACTGCGGTAGTACCCGTGCAAGCGGTGCTGCACACGGGCCCGAATCGCGCCTGGACTCCAGTCGTACCACGCCGGCGGGGTGTAGTCGTAGTAATTGTCCCCGCCCCCACGCGCCCGTGCACGTGCGTCCGCTCTATTCTGCTCCTCCCGCTTCTTCTCCTCCCCCTCCACCCCGACCTGCCGCATCCCGTCTCCCAGCAGGGCACCCAGCGAGCGGAACTGATCGGCGTTCAAAGCACTGTAGTTCACGTCAATCTGGTACTGCTTGTAGCTCGTTTCGTTCGGGTCCATGCCAGCCCAGCCGGCCGGTGGCCGCGGGGAGGCGTTGCCGAGCTGATTCATCAACTGGCGCTGCAGCAGGTCCACGCCGTAAAGGAACTGCGCCTCGGTCATTGGGATCAGCTCACCCGGCTCGCGGCCGACGTGGACGGCAAAGCACTGCTCCACGTACCTGCGGCCGAACATGTTGTCTGTCTTGCTGATGCTCTTGTACTCCGCCACCGCCCACGCACTGTAGTCGCGGTACCTCACAAGATAGTAGTCCTCCTCTTGCAAGGACTGAAGGCTGGCCCGCATGGTGGCCTTGAAGGCACGGGTGGAGATACTCAGCTGCGAGGACGACGGCGGCGGCGATGCAGGCTGCCGCCGCGACCCGTGCGACGACGAGGACGCACTTGTGTAGCGGTGCAGATACGCGCTCTGGCTGTTGCCGGACGGGCTGTTTGTGCCGCCTGCCCCGGCGCCACCACCGCCTCCGCTCATCCCAGCGTCGTAGGTGTCGTAGCCGCCGTCGTCGTCGTCGTCGTCGTCGCCGAGCGTTGCGTCCATGTGCTGCAGCGCCATGGCCGCCTTGGACAGCCGGAACATGTTGTGGCTCAAATCGATGTTGAAGCCGGTGCAGGTGGAGAAGTTGTACTGCAGCTCTGACAGGGGCCGGCTCTGCAGCAAAACGTGTGACCGGTTCGTCGAGCCTCGGCGGTGGAGGTGCTCCAGAAGCCCCATCTCCCCTTTCGCCGGGTCAGGGATCCAGAAGGTTTGGCTGATGTCGTAACCAATCAGCAGGGTGGAGAGGTAGCCCTGGCGAGCGGCACCACCGGTGGCGCCGCCGTTGGGCAGCGAGCCGCTCCCACCAGGACCACGGCTGCTGTTGCTGCCATCACCGTATCCAAAGTTCTCTGCGGTGCGGGCCCGCACAATGATCGGGTTGCCGGAGGCGGCCATGGCACGGGCGGTCCCGTTGTTCGGCTGCTGCGGGACGATGACCTCGCCTGCGTTGGTGGCCCGCACCACCACTGCCTGACTCCACTGTGAGGAGAGAGCCATCTTTGTAGTAGTCGTAAGAGGAGTAGGTAGTAGTGGGTAATGAAACTGTATACTCGAGATTCTTCGTGCGCACACAAAAAACCTACAATTTTATTGTTGCAAGGCAAACAAAAAAATGCCAGGATCGCAGCAATGAGAAAACTGGAAAATGAAGAAAGTATAAAACGCCGTTCCTAAGATAAAGGCAAAACAGGACAAGCAAATGGAAAGGATAAAAAAAGCTCTAGAAAAAAAAATATGTGAGTAGCAAAAAAAGAGATTTATATTCGGTGATGATAGATTTCTTAATTGTGATTGGACAAGTCAACTGCCCTCGCCGTCCGTCACTCCTGATATTGAGTCAAGCAGAGCTGAGACTATCTGAAAAATAATGTTTGAACAAGAAAGCATTTAAAATTAAATGAGAGAAGAGCAAACAACATGGATGATGGACATATGCAATGGAGAGAGTAAATTATTTCTGACTCTGCGCAACCAAGCGCTATACGTGAAGCATGCAAATACGGAGAAAAGGCATTTTTTTTACTACGAGTACAGCAGTGCCTTTTTTTAAAAAAAAAAAGCATGGGAAAAAAATCGTTAGCAACATTTTTTTGGTGGGCAACAGACTGTTTATCGACTCTGCCACCCAACTGAAATGCCAAAGCAGTCGTTTGGGCAGCTGTCACTTAATCGACGGTTCTTTGCATATGAGCTTGATTTGATAAAATATTAGGTCACTGGAAGTTTAATAAGAGACGCCTGCTTTTCAGCTCAACAACAAAAGCCCAATTCTGTTTGCTGAAACGAAATAGCACAACGCAAACATCATCACCACGCGTAGGAACATACTGACGCGCGCACACACATACACGTGTGTGCGTGTGTCATTTTCGTAAAAAGAGAGAGAATGCAAACTGACAGTAAAGCAAGACATTTTTTTTTCTTTCTTTCTTAGAGGCTGGCCCCGACACGATCACGCGGGATGAGGCGAATCTCCTGTCCGTACTTCATAAACACCGTCCCCGCCGTCTGCGCAGGGTTTATTCCGGTGCCGTCCTTCGTCGTCGCCGCCATGGAGTCGACCGAGGCAATGCCGAACTCCTCCGCGGCAAAGCGCAGCACCGCCGTCAGCGGCGCCTCCTCGGCGATACTGATGACACGAAAAGGCTGACTGCGCTCCGAGGTAAGGATAACGCGGAAGGTCACTTTGTTGCCGCTCGGCGCCGCGGCGGCGGGCTGCGTCGTGGAGCTCATGGTGCGTGTCTGAGTTACTTTTGAGCAAGAAAAAAAAAAAGTTGGGTAGTTGTTCGCGAATGCTGTAATGGTGGATGCGGCAAAAATACACTTGAGTGCCAAATAAAGTGAATGTTGATGGAGAAGAAGCTGCATGAAGAAATGAGATTGATCATGTTTAGTTGTTTCGTACAGTGTTGACAGCGCAAATAAAAACAACAAAACATTTTTGAGATGCAGGAAGAATGCGAAAATTGGATTAGAAAAAAAAGTTAAGTGAAATTTGATATTAGAAGCGAATAGGTGGAATGACAAAGCACTAAAAGTCACATTTGTCACTCTCACAAGCCACAATTCGAGACTCAACGACGGATGCTGTTCGGAAAAAACGACGCGTATGTACATGTGACGACTGCACGCTACAGAATATAGACACTGTGTATGTAACAATTAACAGAGATGGCTGCAGACAAACGAGAATTGCCTTTCTTAATTTTTTCCATTCGGTTTTATTCGACTCTCTAAGAGAAAAAGCTAGGTTACATAAAACACTTTTAATGAATTGGTACGCTAAACCACATTTACCTTTGCAAGACCACCGAGAACAAAAGGAAAGAAGCGCTTCTAGTTTCCTGGCGACCACGTCAACCACCTGATTGGCGCATTCATATCCTCATAAGCCTCCTGAGGCAGAGGGAAGGTAACCAGAAGATCACTCTCCGAGGCACCAGTGATCCAGTGCACCGCCTTCGCAGCCGCATCCTCGCGGGCAAGCACCAGCACCACGTCGCGCTCCTCAGGACCCACGCGCACCGCACGGAAGTCCTCCAGCGCCAGCGTCTGCCCAGGCATCGCCAGTGCCTCATGAACATCTGCCACCACGCGAAGCGGTGCGTGCGGCGTGCGAGCGTCAATCACAAACCCACGCACGCGCAGGCCACCGCCGCCACCGCCGCACGTCAAAGGCAGCTCCACACCCGCGCTTGCCGAGCCGTTCAGCAATCCAAAGGCTGCTTGCGCCGCCTCTGCTATCGAGTCTCCCAATTTCATTTGAGCCCGCCTTACCCTGTCGTCGAAAGAGCAGCCCACAGTGGGTAATGTCGTGCGAGGCGCGTAACGAAGTTCCTCACGAACCTCAGCGAGGGTTGCATCCACCTCTCCCAAGCCGTGACGGTGCACCGCCACGTGCACGCGGCCGCGGTGGTACCCGGCAAACGCGAGGGACAGGCTGCGCACCAGCGGGCAGACCCCCTCCTCGTACGACACAATTCCCAACACGGGCAGCTGCATCAGCGCGCTGAAAAGTTCTGTGAGCGCAAACTTTGCACCTTTCGAGGGTTCGTTTGACTCTACTTCGAGGAAGAGGGGACGTGGAAACTTTGCCGCGAGAAACGCACGCAGCTGATCCGCTGCCCTGGGCGTGGTCAGACCGGTGTTCACGTTGAAAAACATCGGTTTGTCGTGTGCCACCAGACGCATAAAGAGCATGTTTTCGTTCTCATCATCGCTGAAGCGGCCAAAGAGGCACCCGTTCTGCGCACGCCCCACCAACATCGTCGCCGGTGCACAACCATCACAGTTGTCCAGCTTGATCGGCTCCACTCCCAGCGTAAGACGGAGCTCCTCCTGTGCCTGCGTCCTTGCCTGATGGCGCAGCGCAGCTGAATACCCTCTGTCCTCTATCTCCGCAGCCTCCGCGTTCTCACCCTGAGACGCAGCAGCAGCAGCAGCAGCACTAGCAGCAGCAGTCACAGCCGTTTTATCATTCACATCGTCGTTTCGCTTTTTCTGCTCTTTCACAAGTGCCACTGCTCTCTTCTTCACCTTCGGCTCCAGTTCTCGCTGCAGCAGCAGGAAGGACGGAAATCGCGCCGACGCCTCCCATGGGCGGGCCATCACAAAGGCGTTGTAGAGAAAGGGCACGTAGAGGTCGGTGGAGCTGCGGGAGCGGTGGAGAAACATGGACTGGGCGTACTGTGCCGGGTAACGAGTGGCGAGGTGGCGGAGCATGTTCGTGCAGTAGACAAACGGGGCGTGGGTGGCGAAGAAGTGCGGCCTCACCGTGCCGAACTCGGTGCTGGCGTACGCCGCACGCACCTCCGCTGCGGTGTACGACTGCGGAAGACTTAGGTTGGCAGATGGGCTGCTGTCGAGAAGGTCCAGCATCGTCCACAGCGCGTACCGCTGACTCGGTCCTTTCAGAGGCGGTAGCGTCACACTGCCGGCTTGCAGCTCGTCGAGATGGAGTCGTACGAAGTCATCGGAGCGCTGATGCCACAGCTGCGCGGTGGACACCGGCACCTCGTCCTCGTGCTGAAGGTCCAGCTCCTGGATCGTGAAGTAGTTTGTATGACTTACCCCTTCCGCCCAGCTCGGAAGCGTGTCATTCGCGGTGTTCGCGCCAGTGATCAAGGTCGACTCAACCCGTACTTTGGTCCCACCGTACTCGTTGAACAGGTCTGTAATCGCAACGTCGCGGTTCACAAAGTAGTCATCATTCATGTACACGTGTACAGCCGTGATGTTCAACACACGCCACAGTTGCTGCTCGATAGGATGGGTATTGACGGTAAGCCGTCCATGGGTTGCCATGATGGCGTCCTGGTGCACCGTCGTCAGCCGCAGGTGCGTCCCGCGTGTCCGCAGCGCCTGCACCGCCGCATCACCGCACACGCCGGCCAGGAAGTTCTTCGCGCCGTCCACCCACGTCGGGTGGTGCCCAGGCGACACAATCACCACGCGGCCGCGGTGCCACTGCACGTGCTGCTCCAGACTCCGAATGCTGTGCCGCAGCTCGTCCGTCTCGCGATCGCGGCCGGTGACGGAAGTCGTCGCGCGGCTGTCTACCATCGCCACCACCTCCGCATTTGTCTTTGCCCGCTGCATAGGCGTCGTGCAGAGCTCCGTCGTCCCCTTGCCGTCGAGCACCATCCCGTGCAGCGCCAACTGCAGCTCCACACTCTGCATGTACGCACCACAGTAGGCCAGGCTCAGACGGCGGTAGGCGTGCTGCCTCTCGGTGCCGTTTGCAAAGGTGTACAGCACGAGCGTCTCTGCATAGCGCGCGGTGAGCTGTCGAGTGAGTTCGCTCTGGTAAGCGGCCTTGGCAGCCGCCTCGGCGTTGATAGGTAAAGGATCGACAAGGGGTGTCGGAGGTAAGATGGGGACGGCCCATAACCGCGACGGCTCGCGTGGCCGCACGGCACCAGGCACCCGCACCGCAAAATCGTCCACATCGAGAAAAGCGAGGTACTCGCGCAGCAAAATCTGCGTCCATGGGTGGTCCCAGGTGAGCGCGATTACGGCGAACGAGAAGAGCATTGTGGTCAAGAAGAGCAGCAAGAAAAGAGTAATGACGGCACAGCAAACCAAGTTGCGCTTTTGCAGCCAGCGGTACCAGTAGAGGAGGGAGCGACGGCGGGAGCTGCGGCGGCAACACAACTCGCCGACCACGCGACAGGAGCGACGGAGAAATAGCAGCACGGATGAGAAGGAAGAAGCGGCTGAGGAGGAGCCTCCGTGTGGGCTCTGGAGGCGACGGGTGTCGAGTATGGGAATGGCCACGCCGGCATCATCGCGGCGGGACGGCCTGCCGTGGTCCTGCGGACCACGCGAGCGCAAAATATGCATGAAGTGTTTCCGTTCTGGTAAAATTCTATACTTGAGCTGAATGAGCTAAGAAAAAAAAAGAAACGAACAAATTATTGTAGTTGAGAAAGAACAAAAGTAGTCATGATGCACCACCTAATCAGTAGAGGATGCAAAGCAACTTCACACGTTGTGTGAATTAACGTCCGCTTATGAGAAAACTGAATCAGCGAAATAAAAAAAAAATGTGAAAAGAAAATCCAAATAACGGAACAGCAGATCTGAAGAGGGAAACTTGCAGCTCGAACGGCTTTTTTTTTTTAATGCACATCATTTTATTACAAGAGAAAAAATGATAACAACCGCTATCGCAGAGGTGCATCGCGCATTTAATCCGCTAGTCTTCTATTATGTCAAAGGTAGGAAACCGAAAAACAACCTACAAAATCTAATAAACGAATAAACAACCAGCAACCCTAGAATATACTTGTAGTGCCAAGAAGACCATCGACTCGTAGGAACGCGACTGTAAATTCCAAAAGGTTACCTAAGGTACGCCAACAATACAAATCGGAGAGCACTCAAATTGTTTGGCTTGGAAATGCATTGGATCTTCAAACATTTGTGATTAATTAGACTAAAGCAAGATAGTTCAAAGATAAAATAAAGTAACATAACAACGCTGCAAACCAGAAAACAAAACAAGAGAACAGAAAATGGCGGCCCTGTATTCCCTTTGCACACTACACCGAGTGCAAAAAACCATCCCACTTTACAGTTGTGCCCATTTCACAGTAGCCGTCATGTCCTCGTACTCTCGAGTTGGCAGTGGGTATGTCAGCAGTAAATCATTTTCCGAGGCACCAGTGATCCAGTGTACCGCCTTCGCAGCCGCATCCTCGCGGGCAAGCACCAGCACCACGTCGCGCTCCTCAGGGCCCACGCGCACCGCACGGAAGTCCTCCAGCGCCAGCGTCTGCCCAGGCATCGCCAGTGCCTCACGAAGTGCCGCGTCGCTCTGCACCGGTGCGTGCGGCGTGCGAGCGTCAATCACAAACCCACGCACGCGCAGGCCACCGCTGCCACCGCCGCCACCGCCGCACGTCGACGGCAGCTCCACTCCTGCGTTCAACTCACCGATCACGCGAGCGGCAAGATCGGCAATGCTTTCGCGTGGAGTGGGCAGACCGACGTTCACCTGCCGTCCAAAGGTGCAGCTGGTGGCGGGGACGGCGCTGACAATTCGATGACTGAGTCGCGTCCGCGCCTCACGCAGCGTCTCGTCCGCGGCACCGTCGCCGTGGCGCTGCACCGCCACGTGCACGCGGCCGCGGTGGTGCCCGGCAAACGCGAGGGACAGGCTGCGCACCAGCGGGCACGCACCCTCCTCGTACGACACAACACCCACAACGGGCAGCTGCATCAGCTCATTGAACAGCTTCGCCAAGGCATCCCGCACGGGAGGCTCCTTGCGCTCCTCCGTCGGTGTCTCAAGGTACGTGGCGGTCGGGAACTTGTCGCGCAGAAACGCACGCACCTGATTTGCTGCCGCTGCCGTACTGAACCCGGCATTGATGTTGAAGTAGAGTGTCGTGCTGCGCGTCACTTGGTCCATCACGCGACGGTTCAGCTCCAAGTCATCCAACGCGCGCATGTAGGTGACATCCGAGGCGGGGCTGCGGAAGAGCGTCGCCGGAGCGCAGCCGTCCTCGTTGTCGAGGTAGATGGAAATGTTCTCCGCGTACTTGGCGAAGTGTTTCTGGTAAGCCGCGTAGAGCCGCTCATGATAATACGCCGTCGTCACACTCGGCAGTTTGCTAACGTCGACTTTCGTCTCCGCCGCCGCGCGCGCCGCGGCGTGTCGCACACGCAGCAGGTAGGGCAGAAACTGCGCCGAGGCCTCCCAGGGGCGTGCCATGATGTAGGCGTTGTACAAGAACGGCACGAAGAGGTCAGTGGCCCATCGCTGACGGTGCTGGAATTGCAAAGGGGCGAAGTCGTACTCAAAGCGAACGGAGAGGTGGCGGAACATGTTCGTGCAGTACACAAACGGGGCGTGGGTGGCGAAGTAGCGCTTGTACACGCCGGTGTACTGGCCGTTGGGCAGCTGACCCACCGTCGCGGGCGGCTCTAGCGCGGCTTCAACATAAAATGAGTTGTTCGCCGCCAGCAGCAGCTCACGGAAACTGAGGACGTCTTGCACTTCGCGCTCGATCACCGCCTCTTCGGCTTCGCTCGGTGCCTTCACCCTTGTCAGCTGCGCTGCCTTGTCGCGGACTTGCGCGAACAGCTTGTGCCACCCACTCGTCCTCTCCCCCAGCCGTAAAACCGAACTAAGGTGTTTGGTGAGGGAGGGAGGCAGGTGGTCCTCGTGTTGGTGCTCCAGGTGGTAGATGTTAAACAGCTCCGTGTTGGCTACCCCGTCCGCCCAGGACACGCTCTCTGAGCCCCTGCGGCCCTGTGCAATGGCCGACGCTTCGGTCCGCACAATCGTGCCACCGTACTCGTTGAACAAATCCGTGATCGCAACGTCGCGGTTCACAAAGTAGTCATCATTCATGTACACGTGCACTGACGTGGTGTTCAACACACGCCACATGTGCTGCTCGATACTATGTGAGTTTGCCGTGAAGCGCATTCCGTACGGCATGATGGCGTCCTGGTGCACCGTCGTCAGCCGCAGGTGCGTCCCGCGTGTCCGCAGCGCCTGCACCGCCGCATCACCGCACANNCCGGCCAGGAAGTTCTTCGCGCCGTCCACCCACGTCGGGTGGTGCCCAGGCGACACCATCACCACGCGGCCGCGGTGCCACTGCACGTGCTGCTCCAGACTCCGAATGCTGTGCCGCAACTCGTCCGTCTCGCGATCGCGCTCGTCGACAGACTTGGCCGTTGCTGCACCGCTAAAGCGCTCGAGGAACTCGCCATTTTTTAAGTTTTTCATCAAGCGATAGTAAGGGCAATCGCGCTCCACCCTCTCCATCATGGCGACGGCATCCGTCGAGAAGAGCGCTTCCAGCGGCGCGCCCGTCGTTGTCGTCTCCGCGTCGTTCCGCAGGGCCGGCGACGCCCACGAGCGCGTGTGCGCGCGAAAAAACTTTTCTTCCTGGGCCGTGATGCCATCCCCGCACCGGACGCGCAGGGTCTTGCGGTAGTAGTGGTTAGACTCTGTTCCATTGACAAAGCTGTAGATGAAATCGAGATCATCGTAGCGCTCGTACAACTCAGCAGGTGTGTACGTACGCCAGTGCGTCTGCACGTGCGGCAGCGCAGGCACGCCCGGGGGACGGTACAAGGCAATTCCATCCACGACTGCCTCCACAGGCCGCGCCAAAGTTTCGACCAGCGCTGGGTTCAGCCGTAACGCATTGGGGTCTCGTACACCGACCATCACCCGACCCGGGTAGCGGCTCGTCACGTTTCCAACTAAACTGTGCTTTCGCTCCTCCACCTTTGCGTAAACATTGCGCTGCTGCGCCTGGGCTGCTGCATCGAGATCCGCATAGGCGGCCCCTGGGACGATGAAATGGACATCGCTGCGCGTGTCTCGGCCCCACTGATCCACGCCAGGCAGACCGACTTTACCCCCGCTCTGCCTGGTGCCTCCAAACTTGAGAAAGACGTAGCGGGAGATGTAGAAAGTCTCCGCGAGTGCGAAGAGGGCAAAGATGATGGCCCACACCAGCAACACGAGGACGGCAACGCCACGACCGGCCCGCTCGGAGCCGCAGAGACGTCCAAGGCGGCCACCAACCCGCACGACGCAGCACGCGTAGAGAGAGGCGTGGACCAGCCGCAGCGCACGTTGCATTACCGTCGTGGATAAAAGCTTGTGGTTCTTGTTTTGCATGCAAAGACTTCGCTACTATTGCAGTGTTTTTCTTTTATGTATTCTACAGGAGCAACACTCAGACCAAGAATAAATTAAAGGTCGATGCTTCCGTTGCAAAGTATGCTCTTAACCAGCCACAGTTTAAATGATAATAAAAAATTGGCAAGACACAAATATACTTCTGGCACGTAAACGAAGAGCTGCAGCTGACGTCCTTCGCAGTGAAACTCTACTTGCTTGCTCGCAGAATTTAGCTAAAGAAGAAAAAAAAGGAGAAAGAGAGGGCAATATAATTTTTAGGTGGCAAGGCCTTAAAAGTGGTTTTTGTCTTCAAATAATACACGAGTGGCACCAGAAAAAAAAAAAGGAGAGTGTGTTTAGGTTTGAAAATTTGTTTATAAAAGAAAAGAGATGATGTTGTCAATGATGATGGATGATAGAGTAAGTATTTTTCAAATTCAGAGTGCGTATAAGAATTCGAAAGATATAGTAAAGTAAACCTGAATAAGAGGCTTTCTTAAGAGCAGAAAAATCAGAGAAAAAAATATGTATATACAATAAAAGGACGTTGGCTAGGTATCAGCCTTTATATTGAATGAAACGCACTCGGAAACACGTTTCCCAGGCTTAACGTAAAACCCAAATTAAAGGGCTCTGAATTTGTTTGAATCCTGTCTGTGAACCCCGTGGAAGTTTCTTTTGAGATTCTGGTGCTTTTGACAGGAATTTGTATCAAAGCGTTTGCTTGACCAAAAAAAAAGGAGAGTAAAAAAGCAGGTATTTTAACTATTTGAAGTTCGGCCTGAGTGGCGAGACCTACATCTGCGAAGCTAATCATTACTTTGCTTAAATCTCAGATTTACGTGACTCTGTGAAGTAGTGAAATTGTAGTCAACTAAATTGCGAGAAGCATGATTACTTGCAAATGCGATACAGCGTCTTCTCGTTTTTTTTTCTACGTCGCAACGCCATTTGACAAGTCGTGGCTGCCTGTCATGAACAACGTGGCGTAATAAACAAAAACCTTACGTTTTCTTTTTCCCGACGCAAACTCAAAAAAAAAAACGGCTACAATGAAGCGTTACACCTACAAGCACACTATAATCTTGCTTTTTATATCGATCATAAACAAGTAAACATACATGGAACACAAAAATAAAAACAGAAACTAAAGACGAATATTAATTCAACAAAAAATAGGGTTGTGCCAAGCAAAAGAAAGGAGAACAAGAATTACTGAATCAAACGCTTAAAAAAAAATTCAAAAGAAAATTTGAAGTTTAATGTTGGAGGAAGAATCGATGAAAAGAGTATACGGTAGCCCAACCGCCCTCTGCAACTTCAACAGAATACTCAGTCACATACGAGATTACAAGTTTAACAGAGTAGCAAATATTTTTCTACAGACTTATGTACTTGAACAGGATGCTCAGGTACCCTTATTTAAAAAAACAAATTATATATCAAGGCCAATTAAGGTTGAGACCACACCAGTTCCTTTTTAAAATCTTCGTAGGCTTCAACAGGCAACGGAAAAGTAACTAGAAGTTCGTTTTCAGCTGCACCAGTGATCCAGTGTACCGCCTTCGCAGCCGCATCCTCGCGGGCAAGCACCAGCACCACGTCGCGCTCCTCAGGACCCACGCGCACCGCACGGAAGTCCTCCAGCGCCAGCGTCTGCCCAGGCATCGCCAACGCACTCGGCAGCGCCGCAACGCTCAGCACCGGTGCGTGCGGCGTGCGAGCGTCAATCACAAACCCACGCACGCGCAGGC
>MDUD01010050.1:0-10608 GCA_002216565.1 Crithidia mellificae
AATTACACAGAACGAGCAAATAGTACATTCTTCCAAAATAAATGTTGTACTAAATCAGCTTTTGAGTTGCGCAGACGGCGAGGCTAGAATTTAAGAAGTGATGTGCGTGAGTGGTGGTGTGAGCGCAATAGCCATGGTGGATGTCAAAACCCGTTGTTCAAAGAAAAACTCTTTTTTTTCCTTTGAGTTTCAGGTTGCTCAGCAGTCGTTTTCTCGACTAGCAAATCTCTCCTTAACGATTGAGAACGCTCCTTGAACAGTTTTGGGGTGAGCTTGTACAACTTTGTTTTTCAGACAAAGCTGACTCTCACCTCTTCTACTCCCGCTGCGTTCACTTGGTTTGAATTCTCCTTTTGTTTTGATACCCCTCTCTTTCCTCTTTTCCTTGTTGTGCTTGTATTATTCCATTGTCTTCTTTTCTTAGCCGCCAACTGAAAAAGCGAATCAAACCACTTTCAATTCTGCTAGCACTGCATTACTTTTTAGTGACGAAGAGAACGCTGACAGAATCTCTTCCTTTTTAATTCGGCGCACTCACATGTATTCAATGAAGTATCTTGCCGCTTTCACGTCGTCAGCCACCTTAGAAGGCTTCCGTCTGCCGGAGTTTACCTCTGTAGCGGCCACGCTTGACGTGCCACTCACTATTCTCGACGACGCTATTCCGTGGGTGTCGCAGGGTGGTGATGCGTGCTGGTACAGCGTCTTCGAGTCCACCGCGTCGTGGACGCAGCTACAGCAGCTCGCGGCGCGTTGCGTGCTGCTTCGTGGTATTTATCTTCTTTTTGAGTCTGCTCCAACTCTGGAGGACCTCTACGCCTGCCTTGACGCACGCAACAAGAGCGACAGCAGTTCCAACAATCCGGAGGACTTTGGCACCGTAGCTCATCGTGCTTTCGTCGGCGAGTCCACTCAGCCTCACCTCAGCAGCTCCGAAAGCTACGCCTACTCGGTTGAAACAATTGGGAAAAAGTATTCAAATGAGGCGAAGCAGGCGGTGATGGCGGAGGTGCTACGCCGCGTGCCACTGCAAGGTACCGTGGACTGGCGCACCCCGCAGCGCCGCTTCTACGTCTTTCTCCAGCACGCCGTAGAGAATGCGCCGGCTGGAGCGCAAGGTTTCATCTCAAATGGACCCCTGCTGCGCGTCTTCCACTGCGCTCTCTGCGTGGAGTCGCGCCGCAGTGCGATGCTCGCCACCTACGACCTGAAGCGGCGCCCGTACATTGGCACCACCTCCATGCCACCGGAGGAGTCGATGGTGATGGCGAACATGTCGCGCGTGCGACGTGGCGACTTCGTGTACGACCCGTTCTGCGGCACCGGCAGTCTCCTCGTGGCGGCGGCGCACTGCGGGGCGGCCACCTTCGGCTCCGACGCAGACGGCCGTGCCATGCGAGCCGGCACCGTGAAGGGCAAATCGAGCCCGCAGATGCAGCAGCAGCGACGGCTTGCCTTGGCGCACTATGCACCTGACCGGCTCGCCACGTTGACCCCAGAAGAAAGGGAGCTGCCAGACATGTGGACCAACTTCAAAGTCTACGGCCTCGCGCCGCCTGACAGGGCCCGCATGAACTTTTCAGCATGGCAGCACGCGTGGCGGCACAACAGCAGCAGCCACAACAGCAATGATGACGGTGGGGACGATGTAGGTGATTGCGGCCATTGCAGCGTGGAGACTGCGGTGTTCGACAGCGTTGTTACCGACCCCCCTTACGGGCTGCGGGAGCCGCGGAGGAAGGTGGAGGCGGCGGCGGACGGGTCGGCGGCTGCTGTGACGCTTGCCGCCTACGCGACCAACGAAGTCGTGCTCGATCTGGTTCTCTTCGCTGCGGCCCACCTCGTGGTGGGAGGACGCCTCACCTTCTGGCACCCCACCACAGATCACTACACCGATGATGAGTTACCCACACATCCGTCCCTGCAGGTGCTGCACAACATCCCTCAGCGCGTCTCCCTCAAGATTGTGCGGAGGCTTATTGTCATGGTGAAGGTGAGTCCTGTGCCGTTGCCCCTTCCGTCGCGCGCGTCCTGCGCGGCAAAGAAGGCGGCGGATGATTTGCGTACCTTAATGGACGCCACCGCGCTGCCAGACAACGCCGATTACACGCACTACCGCGCCAAGCGAGAGCGAAAGCGGCAGGCTGCGCAACAGTATAAGTCGAATACACCGGCGAGTGGCGAGGACGCCCATGTTGACGGTGAGAGCGGCAGTGGCGGCAGCAGCTGCAGCGGAAATCGTCGTGGACGTAAGCACAATCGCCTTGATGGCCAAGAGGCGATTGTGGCGAACCGTCAACGCAACATTGAGATACGGGAAGCAAAGCAAGCCGCCTCGCATCTCGCCAATGCTGCGCACAAGGTAAATCCGGGCAGCGTATAAGCTACAGACCGCAACTATACGTTAAAAAAAAAAAAAGTTGTGTCACCCTTTCTGATCACTTCGGCTGCTAGCAAAGTGAGCCGTTGGCGAAAAAATACGGAATTGGCAATAAAAAAGAGAATAGGATGCCGCATTAGTTTGTAATGCCGCGCATATTGTAGTGTGTGAGCTGAACAAAGAGTTTTGCTTCTAAGTAAATTTAAGTTCCTCCACAGAGGCCTGAAGGAAAGTCATTTCCTTCTTTTATTTTAATTGGAATGACGACAGTGCAGCTTTCAAGAACAAAAAAAAAAGAGAGGAAGAGTTTCGATGCATCGCCCCCTGCGGAAACAGCGTTTGCGCCGCACAACTTCAATTGGAGAAACTGGCGAGAAGTAAATGTGAGTTCTCCTTTTCTGAATCGCTTCTTTGCGAACCTCATTTGAGCTCTCCGTAATTCACTTGTTTCACCTCATTTTCTCCTCTCCTTCACTTCCCTTCCTCTGTGACTTCTTTTCTTCTGCACTTAAGAAGCATCTTCCACTTTTGTTCACCTTTTTCTTTCTGATTTACCCCTCAGCATTTGAGAAAGTTCGCTCATCATCCCCTGCGTTAATTTTCTTCAGCCACTTATTTAGGTTTCGCTGTAACTTTCCTGCGTCTCTGAGACAATCTCCAAAAGCAATCAAAAGCCGAAAGCCCCCACCTTCAACAACAATTGCACCCACAACTTTTTCAAAAAGACAAATTGCAATGACACACGTGGAAACGGACGCGGCCAACGGTCTGGCGGAGCCGAACGACGCCCTTGTGGGAGCCGCGGTGCTGAGCGCACCCGCTGGCACAGCCGACGGCGAGCCGGAGAACGAAGAAACGTGCCAGGTGCTTATCCCACCGAATGCGGACATGGGCGGAGATGAGGAGGAAGTGTGCGGCGTTTGCCTTGAGCCACCGGCGCCAGGCTGTTTCGTAGAGTTGTGGTGCTGCGGTAACATCCTCTGCGTCGCCGATGCGCAACAGCTGGGCAAGTGTCCGTTTTGCCGCGAGGAGCCATTGGTGTGGAACATCACCAAGTAAAGAACGTTGGAGGGGTGAGACCATTTAAATGAACAAAAGAATCGCCTTCTTTTTCTCTTCATATCACTTTTCTTGTTTATCTGCGCGGTAGAGGTGCTTGTTGTTTTCATTGTTTTAATGTATTAAGTGTTTTTTTTTTCCCAGTTTTTCTTCTTTTGATGTTTTTTTGTCGTCGTTCTCGACAGTTTCCTTTTTCTGTTGCTTTACTACCCTTTGGTTTCTTCCTGCTGGAGTTTTTCTAATTTACTTGTTCTGGCGTGGCTTTCCACCTATTTATTTACCCTATTTTCCTCATATTTTTCTACGTTTTTCGTTTGAGCTCACTGTTTTTTCATCTTCCTTTAAAAAAAAAAACCTACAACCAAATCAAGCAAAAGCTGACACCTAGTTAATATGAGATCCGCCTTCACAACGATTATGCAGGCGAGAGAGATGTTGTTCCACAACTTCTCAGATCTCTTGGATCTTCGGTGTAAGTAAAAGTGGTTCGTTAAGAGGTGTGTGGTCTATGCTACAGTCACCAAATATATATTTTTCGACTTCTATTTCGACAATCTCAAATGGGTTTGTCGACGGTGACGCAAGGGTGGCAGCGGAAGCCAATGTTGATGGTGAGCAAGCTTGGCAGCGATGTCTCTCAACGCCACCGTTCGAAGGTGATCTTGATGGATTGGAAAGCAATCTTGACGTGCATTGCTTTATCTTGTGTTGTGTACCTTTCGTAATGGAGTGGTATTCCTATCTCGAAGAGGCATAAATTTAGTCCTGAATGCTGACGCAACGGCGCCATTTAGTTGCGTTTGTTTCGTGAGTTTGTTCTTTGCACCTCTGTGTATCATACCATCATGCGCTCTTTGTTTTTGAACATTTCTTTTTTTTTTTCTTCTCTTCTCCAATTCTGTTAATTGATCAACCGCAACTCAAACAACACAAAAACAAATGCTTTTGCTCGTCTGCATTATGACCAGTGGCGGCAACAAACCCCTAATATTTACATTTTTATTCTTCCTATACTCATTTATTTAGTCTTGCTTTAACACAAGGCCTTTTCTGTCCGCAGCTTCTGTATTTGAGCATCTCCTCAGAAAAGGAAAAAAAAGCGTGTTGGCTTAGCCCAGACCAGCAAAATGGTTGTTATCAAGGGCGGCGGTCAGACATATTCGGTTGGGATGGGGCGTCAGATGGAATGGGAGGACGTTCCCGAGTCGTTCAAGAAAAAGTGTGATGAGCAGAAGGAGATTGAGAAGTGTGTGGACATGCGTGCTAAGGCGCAACAGTGCATTGCCGAGCGCGGCTTCTGGGACCCCGAATGCGTGACGCTCACGGAAACGTTTCACCTTTGCCAATCCAATGAGCTCACTCGCCTTGAATTATCACATCAAAAGAAGGAAAAATAAATGTTTGTTCAATTTTTTTTCCCTTCTAGGTATCCGCTTTTTAAAATAAAAACACAACCAGGCACTGCTTTCTCCCTCTCCTTTATTATTAGGCTTTCGGTCTTCTTCTTTTTTTAAATATGGACGTCAGGTGGCTTTGCGGGTAAAACACCCTTTCCAAATGTAGTCAAATATACGCATTTAACATTTTCATCTTCTTTGGACTGAATTCAGCAATTTCTAGTACGTGAAAAGAGTTATGCAGGTTCAGCAGGTCTACAAATATCTTCATTTACTATTCTTCTCCACAGAACAAATCGCTTTCTAAATAGCGAGCCTCTCAAAAAACCACAACCAACAAACCGAAATGTAGAGCAGTATGAGAAAGTCTTTCATTGCATTGATGAAACTCAAAACTTCCATTTTCAAAAGCCGAAAACGAGAGGAATTGAGGAGCACATACTTTAGAAAATTCCGCAGCAATATCTGCTTTATTGCTTGCCACTGTTGTCAAGGTAATCTCACCACTTTAAAACGCTCCCACCAGTGTGCTGCTACGTGGGCTGCTGTTTCGTTTTCCTTGTTTGCATTATTTTCAATAAAAAGAACATTCGCATCCATTGTATCCCTTTTCCTTTTCTTTCTCTCCCTCCCTCTGTCTGCCAGCATCTGACTGTTGTCCAAGCAGTGCTGTGCCGAGCGAAGTTTATAAGTGAGTGAGAGTGTGTCTCTTTGGTTTTCAGTCACTCCTCCTCCTTTAAATTTGCAGCGCCCAACAACAACAAAATCACTCTTCTTCTTTTCCTCTTAGTTTTCAGTCAGCAAAACAATTTTATAGTTTTACCCACAGGAACTGCATTTCCAGTGGTAGCAGAGCCTTAAATTTATTATTTTAGCAATCATTAGTACTTGAAAAGCTACAGTTTTTAGAGCAAAAGACTCTTACAGCATACTTTTTAGAAAGGTGAACATCGAGAGTATTTAGGAGGCCTCCATTGACGCCCGAATCAGCTAAACTCCGTTCCAACTTTACAGAAAAATCGAAAAGAAGAACGACGTATTTGAGTTTGCGAACCCATCTTATTTGTCTTTACCCCCTCTAGCTTTTAGCGCTTTGTTATCGTTGATAACATCGATATTTTTTTGTTTTTCTAGCTGTACCACACCCCTTCTTCGCTTTAGTGTTTTCCCCTACTCCCTTTCTTCTCGGCGTCTCCATCATGCGCAACGGTTTCCTGCGCTCGTCGGCTCTCTTGCTGGAGCGGGTGCACGGCCACCTGAAGGATCAAGACCGCATCTTCACAAACCTCTACGACGACTTCGGCACCAACATCGAGGCAGCGGAGCGCCGCGGTGACTGGTACCGCACAAAGGATATTTTACTAAAGGGACACGACTGGGTCATTAACGAGATCAAGGCAAGCGGGCTGCGCGGTCGCGGTGGTGCTGGCTTCCCTTCGGGTCTGAAATGGTCTTTCATGCCGAAGAAGAAGCCAGACAATCGTCCCAGCTACATCGTCGTCAACTGCGATGAGTCGGAGCCTGGCACGTGCAAGGATCGTGAAATTATGCGGCACGAACCGCACAAGCTGGTTGAGGGATCCCTCGTTGCTGGCTTCGCGATGCGGGCCCGCTACGGCTACATCTACATCCGCGGTGAGTTCTACAACGAGTGGCGGGCGGTGGAGCAGGCAATCCACGAGGCCTACCAAAAGGGCTATCTGGGCAAAAACGCGTGCGGCAGCGGCTGGGACTTCGACCTCTACACCTACCGCGGTGCCGGCGCGTACATCTGCGGTGAAGAGACGGCGATGATTTCCAGCATAGAAGGTGGCCAGGGCAAGCCACGCCTGAAGCCGCCGTTTCCGGCGAACATCGGCCTTTACAGCTGTCCCACGACTGTGACGAACTGCGAGACGGTCTCCGTCGCCCCCACCATCCTGCGCCGTGGCCCACAGTGGTTTGCGCAGTTCGGCCGCAAAGGCAACGCCGGCACGAAGCTGTACTCCATCTCCGGCCACGTGAACCGTCCGTGCACGGTGGAGGAGGAGATGAGTATGCCGCTGCGGGAGCTCATCGAGCGTCACGCTGGCGGCATCCGCGGAGGCTGGGACAACCTGCTCTGCGTCATCCCTGGTGGGTCGTCGTGTCCGCTGATCCCGAAGCACATTTGCGATGATGTGCTAATGGATTACGACGCACTGAAGGAAGCCCAGACTGGCCTGGGGACGGCGGCGGTGATTGTGATGGACAAGTCCACCGATGTGATCAATGCGATTGAGCGTCTGTCGCAATTTTACATGCACGAGTCGTGTGGGCAGTGCACGCCGTGCCGCGAGGGCAGCCCGTGGCTGGACAAGATGATGAAGCGTTTTGTCAACGGCAACGCCAAGAAGGAGGAGATTTACACCATGTGGGACGTCTCGAAGCAGATGGAGGGCCGCTCCATTTGCGCTCTTGGCACGGCTGCAGCGTGGCCGGTGCAGGGGTTGATTCGCCACTTCCAGCCACTGATGGAGGAACGCATTGAAAAGTACTGGGAGGCGAACCCGCACTGGGGCCAGGCTGGCTCGCCATGGCGCCGTTGGAAGACGCACCGCTACTACACGATGCAGAAGGGCGATCGCCTGAACTGGGACGGCAAGATCGTGCGCAACTGGAATTAAGCACACACGCAAACACACACACACATATATATGTGCAGTTTTTTTTTTTCTTACGTTTCGACTTGGCCTCCTTGCGTCTCCTTTTTTCCTTTTCCACCCCAAAAGGATGGTCGTTGGGCTCTTGAGAGAAATCCGGATACTCCTTTTTACAGCGCAGAAACCGTATCTTCTGCAAGCACCAAGGTGAAGCGGGATTCATTTTTTGTAAATAAAAGATGACAAGGACGGCCGCGTCAACTCTTTGAATTGCACGTGGAAAGATGGTTCTTGGTTGCTTTTGGTGCGTAGTGCTAGCATTCAATAGGTAGCCCAGTTTATAGGAATGACGAGCGTAGTCGTCTGACTTGCCGATCAAAGGTTACGCTCTAGAGTACTTTTTTATTTTTTTTTTGTCGCGCGTTTTCTGCTGCCTTGTGTCGTTCTGAGACTCAGATATCGTTTTCTCGGTTTCCTTTTTATTGTTGTGGTCGCCAAACCACTTTGTTTCTTTTTTTTTCTTTCACCCTTTTTTTTTTGCGTGTGAAGATGCACTTTTTCTGAGCGTCACTTTTTGTTATACATTGCTATAGGCTACTGTCAAAAAAAGAGAACTTGCTCCGCGCAGAGTGCTGCTGCCTGGTCAGTTTCTTCTATCGTGTTTCGTTTTCAGCGATAGATTTCCCAAGGTCATATGAGCTTTGATGCATGCTCCGTCACTCTGCGAACGTAGAGGTGTAGCCGTTGGCCTTATTCACAAGCATACTGGCCACCATAAGCAGATGCGATGCAAGGCTTCCAAAAAAAAAAAAACTCTTTGCACTGTTCCTCGCGTGGAAGTGCCCACATTGAGAAATCGTGGTATCGGCAGTATAGCTGAAGGAAGACGAAACCTCCGATGCTCTACGTCATCAGCTGGTAAAAGCAAGCGGACAGCTACGTTTTTCTCTGCTGCAGCATATAACAAAATCACTCCCTTTTTCTCCTTACTTTTCCTGAATTGGTTTCGCGTAGCTTTGCCACTTTAGAATCACGTGCGTGTCTCACACATTTCCTGCCCAGCGTCATTAAACCGTTGATTTCCACGTTCGTTAAAAGCAGAAAACAGCTCTGAGCTTTTTTTCCGGGCACCCCTTTTTGTCTTTCATTTAACATTTATCGTTTCGTCTTCGTTTTTTATCATTTCTGTTTGCCTTGTATTGCTGTCCATTACTGACAGTGATTTCGCTTCGCTTTGAAGGATTAAACCACAGCAATAGCAACAACAAAAAACAAAACACAACTATTTGACCGCCTGCCATGTCCGCTGCTGTTGCCAAGCACCCCGGAAAGGTCTACGTGGAGGCCAAGGAGGTGAAGGACCACCTTGACGATTACCGGATCTTTGACTGCCGCTACAAGCTGGCGCTGAAGGAGCACGGGGAAGTCGAGTACGCGAAGGCGCACGTGCGCGGTGCCACTCGCGCTGACGTGGACACGGACATGTCCCACATCACACCGGCCAGCACCGCTCGGCATCCCCTGCCGCCGTGTGAAAAGTTTATCGCGTGGTGCAAGACAAACGGCATTACAGCGGAGAAGCCGGTGCTCTGCTACGATGACGAGTGCGGCGCGATGGGAGCGTGCCGGCTATGGTGGATGCTGCACTCCCTCGGCGTGGAAGCGTACGTGGTGAACGGTGGTGCGCAGGCGTGTGCTGCGGCCGGGCTGGAGATGGAGTCTGGTGCCCCCGCTGCACCGCCCATCCCCGCCACGTCGTGGCCCTTCAAGACCACCTACGCGCATCACTACACGATCAACGAATTGCCACCGAACGCAATCCTCACCGATGCCCGGGCAGCGCAGCGCTTTGGCTCGACGGTGCGGCCTTACGCCGCGGATCCGGTGCCTGGTCACATTGAAGGTGCCATCAACCTCCCCTACGGCCTTCACCTGGTCCAGCCAAATGGCTACCCGGTGCTTCGCAGCGAGGATGAAATTCGTGCAAACATCCTGGGCGCGCTGCAGCCGAGCATTGGTAGCGCCGCGACCGATTTGTCGAACTGCGTCTTTTCCTGCGGTAGCGGCCTCAGTGCGTGCATTAACATCGCCCTCGCCTATCAGCTTGGCCTCGGTCTCCCCTACCTTTACTGCGGCTCCTGGTCCGAGTACTGCGGACTCTTTCGCTTCCCCATGCTGCGCAGCATTGTGAATGACTATGGCGTATACATCAAGCTGCTGACCCCGGCCCTTGGCGACAACCCGAAGGCCAATCTGGCCGAGCACGCGATCCTGGTGGATGGTGTGCCGTGTGCGCAGCCTGACGCAGAGTTGCAAGGTGCCTTGGCACACCTTCACGAGGGAGAGAAGGGGATGGCATACTTTAAAAGCGGCCGCACGGCAACGATTGCGGTAACAAAAGCTCAATAATATATATATATATTTTGCTTAGTACGTGCCGTGTTCAGCCCGATAACAGAAAACAATTGTTATTCGAATACCCCCTTTGAATAAATGAAAGCGTGGTGTGTCTTGCTTCGTTCCTTCCCAACATGTTACATTCACATTTTCGGTTATTTCACGGAGAAATGTATGTGAATTTAAAACTTATTGCGAGGAAGTGTAACACAAAGAATCGCAATTGTGATACCTTTTTTTTTCTTTTTTTGAGTTTCGTACACGCACACACACACACACACACACACACACACATTAAAACGACAAACCGAAGAACCAAGCTAAGCGTTGTTTTGTCAGATCCAAAACGCGTTTTTACTCCAAATTAACCTGCAAAAGAAAAAATGCTTAACAACAACAACAGCAACAACAAAGTAAGACAAGCGGTTTTTCTAACATCTTTCTGACACGTTTGTGGCTTTGGGGGCCAGAAAAAAAAGTTTGTGCGCCTTTTGCCCTTGCCACTTTTCTCTGCACTTTGCTAGCGTTTTCACCCAGCGACCACTACTTTTACCCCGGTTATTGCTTAAATGATAAATAGTGGTGAAGTCAAAGTCGGCGACCGGTGCGGTTGAGAGATTAGAAATGACGCCACTGCTTCCCATGTACTTCTTTTGCAATCGCTCTATTGCGCTTCTTTCGACTCTTTTTTCATTACAATACATAATGGTGCACACGGTGTTTTCTACCTACCATCAACCCATTGTACACAGTA
>MDUD01010055.1:0-16486 GCA_002216565.1 Crithidia mellificae
TTGTGACGGCGTGGTGCCTGCAGACGATCGAGATGGTGCTGGTGTTCTTCGCCTGAGGTGCATGACATGCGCTGATGGGAGAGCGCTGACGCGTTGAGCGGGCACGCAGTCGGAGAAGCGCAAGTACTCGCAGGCACAGCCGCCGGCGCTAGCGCAAGTGCGTGCATGCGTGCATGCAGGTGCGTGTTTGGTCCACCTCTGCGCAGCCCACGAGCTTCCAGCAGGTGCACTAGGCAGCCGACCCACGCGCTGCTTCCCCCGCCTCACCGCCACGATCGTGTCTGTTGGTGGTGAATGCGAAGGCGGATCAACAGCCGTTGCAACGCCGCTGCATGGACTTGCACCCATGTGCCTCTGTGTGTGCCTCTGTGTGTGTGTATGTGTGGTTGTTTGTGCTCCTCAGACGCGCTGGCCTCTTCTCGGTTTCTCGGAGCTCCCGTGCATCGTCTCTGCCAGGCTGGAGCGACCTTTGTCTGGGCGAGCCAACGCCTATGCCGCGGGCACTGCAACTGCTGGAGCACGTTTTTTACTTGTGCAAACTAGCTGTGCGGTGCTTCAAGGGCGGCAGCACCCGCCAAACTCTAACCTAAGCCCCCACCCTTTTTTCCATTCGTTTCTCTTTTTTTTTTATTATTTTCACATTTTCCTAACTCCCTGTCCCTCTCTTTTTGCTTTCTCCTCTTCTTTCGCACGTTACGTCCATCGTGTTTCGAGTGCTGGCGGCACTATTTGACACACTCTCTCATATACAGCTGCAAAGCGCACATAAGAATCTGTGTGCGCTTCTGCAGACGCACATTGCGTCGCTGGCTCGACAAGCTATCACCTTTCATCGTGTCTCTCTGCAGCGTCTTGTTCTTTCCTACGCATTGGACCAAAAAAAAAAATTGACCAAAAACAACAGCAGAGGCTACGAAACTGTTCCCGCGGCAAACGCAAACCTGTACCTCATCCAATTCTTTTCTTTTTCTTCTCTTCATCGTCTATTATTATTGTTTGCCAGCTTTGTGTTCTACCACTGCAGTGCAAGCCGCACCTTGCAGCGGATCGCAATACCGAACAGCGTGTGTGCAACAGTCCATCGTCCCCTCTTCTTTTTTTCCTCTTTTTTTTTCTTCCGCCAAACGCCTTGCTGGCCACTTACGCCTGCTTTAGTTCAAACACCTTTTCTTTTTGGTTCTGCCCTCTTTCTTTCTTTTGCGCTATATATAAACTTTCTTTTTTGTAGTTTTCCCCACACTACTACTGCTATTTTCGTATCAAATATCGTTCGTAAAATGCCTGCTGAGGGTGCGTCTCTATCTCTATCTTTGTCAGCTGTTGCGCACGTTGCGCACCAGCTTGTCGTACGAGGCGTGCAACTCACCTTAGTTTTTTTTCCTTCATCGTTTTTTTTTTTTCTGTTCGTTGCACTTCGATCTTTCAAAACTCTTCGTAACCCTAGATTTTGAGTTGAAGTGAAGAACTACATTTTTTCCGCGCACTCCACATCGTTACAACTCGTCGTGCGTTACAAGTTTTACCGTGTCAGTTTTTTTTTTGCATCACCTTTTGTTGCCTGTCTCCATTTTTTTTACCTCTTTGCCTTACATGAGCTTGTGTCAACTGCGAAATCGTCCAACAACCCTGGTGTGTGAAAGGTCGTTGCGTGAAGCATCACACGCTAACCTCGACAAACTCCTCTATTCTTTTTTTTTCGTTGTCCCTCGTTTTTTTCCTGTGTTGATGGCCCGTGCCCCGGCGGCTTAAAGCAGCTGTCTTGTGAGGGTTGATGATGGCGGCAGCAGCTAAGAAAAAAAAAACAGCAACATAAAGCAAACTGCAATGGCTCGTTGAGAAAAAATAAAATAAAACCACAACAAGCAAACATCTGCTAAAAAAGATGCAAAAACAATGTTATTGCCTCTGATCTCTGGTTTGCAGTGTCCTTAACGCACGCTGAATGACCAAAGGTAGTGCATTAGTTCTCTTGCTTCAGCGTGCGAAGATGAACTGCCCCTTGTTTTGATATGTTCACTTATCTAGTGGCTGCTTATGCCGGCGATATGTTAGTCGGCTTAAATGCGTAAGACCTTTTCTCACCAGTTTGTAAGTCTCCGAAGAGCTTCTGAGCTTTTCTTTTCATCACATCTCTGTGGGTTTTTTTTTTTGTTGTGAGATTTGCAGATAATGGTGGCGTTTGCGATGCAATTTGAGCTTACACAGACTTTCATTCCTTTTCTCCTTTTTTTTTTGCTGCCCAATTTCTTCATCTCTTTTTTCTTGATGCAATCAAAAAAGAAGATAATTTGCATCGCACACACGCCTTCCTTCACCTCTCTACAACCTTCACTTTTAACTCCTTCAAACACACACACATACACATATACAGAGGTAATCAATTTTGCTAGGTGCCTGCTCTCCAGCACTTCTTCAGCCATCATCTTTTTTCTTTTTCTGCGTCTTTAGCCCTTTGAGCAAATACGATTACAGCAAAAAAGCCAGGTTGAAAATCTACAATTCAGATTGCAGCACCCGCTAAAGTGTTTCCTCCCTCAAAAAGTATCCGCATTGCCAACTTCAACGACAATCGCACACAATGCCCTCTACGGAGCACAGCAACAACTCCCCGCATGCGGAGGAAAAGCAGGAGGATCACAGCCATGAGGAGGAGAAGAAGGACAAGAACGACGACAAGAAGGGCACCGGTGCTGCCGGTGTTATCATTGCAATTGTCTGTGTCATCCTCGAGGCTATCATCTTTCTGTTCTGCGTCGTCGGCACGCCGATTGATTGCTTCCGCGGGAAGACGAAGGTGTTTGATATTCGGTACTGCTACTCCATGTGGGGCTACAAGCGCTGTGGCCCGCACAAGGCCAACCCTGGCAAACTCCAGTACAAGAGCTTCCCGACCTCTGGCATTCGGTCCACCATGAATGCCGCCGCCGCCTTCTCCATCATTGCGATTTTCTTCTCGCTCATGTCACTCATCTTGACGATTTTGCTAGTGTGCAAGTGCATGCCGAGTTTTACCGCTGGCGTCTTCTCCATCATCGCCTTCATTTCGACGCTGATTGTGTGGGCGTGCCAGGCGGGCGTGTATTACCGCTCCTACACGACTGCGTTGGGCGTGAAGACGAAGATCAAGAACAACTACCACTACGCCGGCTCTTTTGGTTTGTTTGTGACGGCGTGGTGCCTGCAGACGATCGAGATGGTGCTGGTGTTCTTCGCCTGAGGTGCATGACATGCGCTGATGGGAGAGCGCTGACGCGTTGAGCGGGCACGCAGTCGGAGAAGCGCAAGTACTCGCAGGCACAGCCGCCGGCGCTAGCGCAAGTGCGTGCATGCGTGCATGCAGGTGCGTGTTTGGTCCACCTCTGCGCAGCCCACGAGCTTCCAGCAGGTGCACTAGGCAGCCGACCCACGCGCTGCTTCCCCCGCCTCACCGCCACGATCGTGTCTGTTGGTGGTGAATGCGAAGGCGGATCAACAGCCGTTGCAACGCCGCTGCATGGACTTGCACCCATGTGCCTCTGTGTGTGCCTCTGTGTGTGTGTATGTGTGGTTGTTTGTGCTCCTCAGACGCGCTGGCCTCTTCTCGGTTTCTCGGAGCTCCCGTGCATCGTCTCTGCCAGGCTGGAGCGACCTTTGTCTGGGCGAGCCAACGCCTATGCCGCGGGCACTGCAACTGCTGGAGCACGTTTTTTACTTGTGCAAACTAGCTGTGCGGTGCTTCAAGGGCGGCAGCACCCGCCAAACTCTAACCTAAGCCCCCACCCTTTTTTCCATTCGTTTCTCTTTTTTTTTTATTATTTTCACATTTTCCTAACTCCCTGTCCCTCTCTTTTTGCTTTCTCCTCTTCTTTCGCACGTTACGTCCATCGTGTTTCGAGTGCTGGCGGCACTATTTGACACACTCTCTCATATACAGCTGCAAAGCGCACATAAGAATCTGTGTGCGCTTCTGCAGACGCACATTGCGTCGCTGGCTCGACAAGCTATCACCTTTCATCGTGTCTCTCTGCAGCGTCTTGTTCTTTCCTACGCATTGGACCAAAAAAAAAAATTGACCAAAAACAACAGCAGAGGCTACGAAACTGTTCCCGCGGCAAACGCAAACCTGTACCTCATCCAATTCTTTTCTTTTTCTTCTCTTCATCGTCTATTATTATTGTTTGCCAGCTTTGTGTTCCACCACTGCAGTGCAAGCCGCACCTTGCAGCGGATCGCAATGCCGAACAGCGTGTGTGCAACAGTCCATCGTCCCCTCTTCTTTTTTTTTCCTCTTTTTTTTCTTCCGCCAAACGCCTTGCTGACCGTAGGGCTTGCGTTCAAAAACAAAAAAAACCCTCTTTTACTCTTGTGTCAGCTTCTGAGACGTCAGCCTTACTCTTAACCACGTTTTGTTGTTCTGAGTTTTCTTTTCTGTAATCCCCGTAGGTGCTTTTTGATTAAAAAAAAAAATACTACTTCGATCGTTCATTAAAACTGTCACCTGCCTTGAACATATCAGGAACTGTTTTTCTTCAAGAGTCTTTCCCAGGTCTTTTCCATGCTTTAACTTGTTTTCGCATATTTCACGCAAACAGTCTATTACGCCCAGATAAACCTAATAGTGTTCTTTCACTTTTTTCCCCCTGTTTTAGAGAGTGAATCTTTTTCACCCTCATTTTTGTGGTTGGCTAAAATCTTTTTTCCTTTTCCCATATTTGCCTATAACTCATTTTTCAATCAGCTGCTCACAGCAGTGTGTTTTGAGCGAGGTGAGGCTACGGCTTTCAACTCTGAGCACCTGGACAAAAAGTTTATCTGAGCCTGAGTCTTTTTTTTCCCTCCAGCATTGCGTAGCCAACTGCTAAGATTCTCAAAAGTGTTTTTTCCTATCGCGCAACAAGGAAGCTTTACCTATCGTACAAGACATTTTGCGAACAAAAAAAAAAGCCCTTTTTTTCTTATTGCGCTTTTGAAAATCAAACACACAAGAAAGAAGTTGGTGACGCTGCTCGAGGGAAGAAAATAGCGACAATCTCACAAACTTGGTGCACAGAGCTGTTGCCACTTCAGGTACTCTTTCTCTGAATCGAGACCGAAGAAATAATAATAATAATCTGCATACATATTTATTTATATATATATATATATATTTTGTAAATGCTCTGCATTTATATTCTATTCTGTTCGTTTACGTTTCCACTTTCTGTTCGTGTAAGTGAATGGGGGTTGTTCCGACGGCTGTTGGAAATGAAAAAAAGATACACTATGAGCAAACACAGCTTTTTGTTTTTTATTGAACTCGTCGTGCATGCTACTATTTTGTCAGCGCGCTTTTGGCAGCGATCTCAACCTTTTTTTTTCGCGCTAAAAATTTATTTTTCTTCCTGCGATTCATTCGGATTTGCACATTGTCTCGCTGGTCTAAAAGCAGTTTTATTTTTCTTCTCTTTGCTCCGTATTATATTTTTACGTTCCGTGCCTTTTCAATTCGCAGCTCTCTTTTCTTCCTTGCACAACAGTGCATCTTCCATGTGCTCATCTTTGTGCTGCTTTCAAGCGCCTCAGATGAAATGACAGGAATGATGTGTCTTTTTCGAGTTCAAAAAAGAATTTTTTTTTTCTAAGTGATACTTTGGCCTCTCGCACGTTGGCGTGCGTTTCGGCTTTTAGCTTTCACTTTCCTTTATTATTATTTTTTTTTTACAAAAAGTTTCAACTGCATTGAAAAAGCTTTCTGTAACGATTTGTTTTGTTTTCCTAATATTTATATACACTCTTCTCTTCCGAAACCATTGTCAAAAGGGCAGCAGATTTCTGCCGTTGCAAACAAACAAAAGAGACACCAAACAACATCATCAAATAGAGCACGAAGTTGTCTAAAAAGCTGAGAGTCAATGTTAAGCGGAGCAGGTTAAATATCCTGTCACGTGCACACGATCTTAGCACTTTATCTTCTGCAACAGTGCTTTCAATGCTTTCACTTTCGCAGGTAGAGCAGCTCACTTTGTCTCACAAGGTGGGTTAGTGCGTGGCAAAAGGAAAAAAATGTTTGGTTTGTCAAAGGTACATTATCTGTGCGATTTGACATGCTACTTTTTTTTTTTATTTGCCACAAAATGTCTAGTCACTTGAAGCAAGCTGTATTGACGTTGTGGGGAAGCGGTATGAGTTTTCACTGAGCAATGTATGCCTATTGCTAGCTCGAATTTTTC
Organism: Crithidia mellificae; assembly: GCA_002216565.1. Classification (NCBI taxonomy): domain Eukaryota; phylum Euglenozoa; class Kinetoplastea; order Trypanosomatida; family Trypanosomatidae; genus Crithidia; species Crithidia mellificae. The sequence continues at coordinate 6,189 of MDUD01010055.1, forward strand.
TTTAAACAGGTGTCCTTTTTTTTCTTTTTTGCATGTTTTCATTCGCCTGCGATAACGTTGACTTGCCTCAAATAACTCTCATCAAATACTGACTCCTTCATTACTTGTTTTCATTTTTTTTTTGTTTAGAAGCAGATAGTGTGGCAATTCAGGTCCTACGACTGCATATAAAAGAAAACGAGTTTTCTTTTGCTCCTGTTTGACGCTCACATTGCCGGTGTGTACATAAGCATACCCTTTATTTCAAAACAGCACAAGTCTGTGCAATAGCAAATTTTTATTACAAAAACACAAAAAAAGTGGCAGGGAAAGTTTGCACTGGTTCTTGTCATAGTTAGCTGACCTTTGTGAGACTCCGTTTTTTTTTTCATTTTACTGCTGACTATATTATTGCAACAGATTTGTTTAAACACTTGTCGCTTTGGCAGTTTATGTGCGCGGCAGCGGCGTCAAATACTACACCACAATTTCACATTAGAAGAAGGAAATTTTTGATATAGACTACCTTACCAGATTGCACTACACATCAACGCGTACACAGGTTTGAACTTTAACTCAAAGACACACACACACACACACACACACAGGCAAAGACAAACACCCTCAACCACACGCGCGATGTACGGTGGGTATTACGGCATGGGCCCCGGGATGCGGGGCAACTACGGAGGTGGCCCTGTTGCACAGCAGCAGCCGCAGCAGCCGCTGCACATGCAAGCACGCATGCGCGGTCCGATGGGGCCTTCGTCACCGCCCGGCATGATGAACGGCGGCGGCGTGCCGAACATGAACAACAACAACAATAATAACAATTACAATAGCAACACTGGCGGCGGTGCGAACACCGCCGCAGCGCCGATTCACCAACTTAACCGCAATCCTAGCTTTATGATGATGCACAATCAGAACAATTTTGGCGGCCCCGGCCCTGGCATGCGTGGGAACGGATCGATGCACGGCGGAGGGGGCTACATGGGTGGTGGCGGTGGGGTGCCGCGCTTTGGAAGCTTCAGCTCCGCTGCAAACCCTTTTCAGACGGCCGGCAGCTTTAGTTCGGCTGGGGCTGGCAGCCTCCACCGCATGAATAGTGGGCTGAACTTTGATTACTACAACACCTCGCAGATGAACATCAGCACCAACGGCGGCGCGGGGCCTGGCGTGGGTGCAGGGGGTGGTGGTGGGATGCCGCTCTCACGTAATAACAGCGGCTACGGCAGCATGCGGCGCAGCAGCTTCATGGGCCCTGCCAACGCCGGCCCTGCCGGGCAGCCTCAGCAGCTCAGTCGACAGAATTCCGCCATGGGCAGCTCCTACAGCTACGGCAGCTTCCGGCAGCCCAGCTTTTCACAAGGCAGTGTGCACCACGGGCCGGCAGGGATGGGCCCGAACACGTCGATGAACAGCATCGCTAGCGGGACCTCGCAGCACGACTTTGGTGGCGGTGCGGGTGGGGCAGACGGAGGGATGAACAACGTCACATCGCCCGGGGCACTGACACGGCAGGATAGCGCGACGGCCCTGCAGCGCAGCTACTCCATCGCTGGTCAGTTCTACACCTACGGTGGTCCGCAGCCGCAACTGCAGCCGCAAACGTCGCCGCAGCAGCCGCAGCATCGCATGTCCATTCCCATGGGCATGCTGGGTCCGATGGGGCCGGCGGGAAGCGGCATGACGATGACGATTAGCGGCATCGACGGCCGAATCAATCAGCGACCGGTGGGGCAGGGGGCGATGTCACCACAGGCGCAGCAGCAACTCATGCAGCAGCAGATGTTGATGCAGCGGAGGCTGGCGGCCAACAACGGAGGCGAGGCCGGCGGCGACCCGAACGCGGCACCGCCGAAGGGCACGTCGGAGAATGCGGTGGTGGCGGAGGGCCAGTCCATGGCGCTCGGCCGCAAGAACAGCGTGCAGAACCTGACGCGCAAGGCGAGCGAGAAGCGAGTTGGGATGTACTTCAAGAACAAAGACGTCGGTGAGGTGGCCGACGGCTCTACGTACAAGAAGGAAGGAGACACCGGGACGTTGGGCAAGAACAACGCCCGCGCGCGCGACCCGTCGCTGACGAACACGGTGAAAGCCTCGATTGTGCTGGACACGTCAAACGGCACGAACAGCGCGATTGAGGTCGATGGGCGGACGGTGCGGGCCGAGAAGCCGGGGGCGGAGGAGGTGCAGAAGTACGACATGCGCGATGTCATCTTCGCCAATCGCAGCTCTGACGTGGAGCTGCTGAGCGACTCGCTGGACGAGATGCGGGACAACTTCGTGTACGGCTGCAACGTAGGCATGATCATGGCGGACGCCGGCATCTCCTCTGCGCGCCCGACGGAGTGGTTTACCTGGCTCGCGCTGAAATCGGTGGTGAAGGGCACCTTTGGCAAGCTGGCCTCCACCACCTTTGAGTTCACCATGTCTGTTTGCTTGCTGCAGGATGACCAAGTGCTCGACCTCCTCGCTGATGAGCCGCAGCGCTTTGTCACCTTGACGGTGGCGGAGAGCCCGCTATTCGGCAACGTCGCGAATGGGATGGTGTACGTCTGCGTCGAGGACGCTGGCGAGTTCAACGACGTTCTCGAGGCGTCGCTCTACCGTGCGCAGCAGCAGTGCAGCACCACCGCCGAGGAACACGGCATCGTCCTCTGCACCTGCGTGCTGAAGCAAGTCAAAACATCCCCGTCGTCGGGGAAACAGGACGTGCTCGTGTCATCCATCTTCGCCAGCGGCGTGGGGAACGGGGTGATCCACTACAATCGTATTCTCGACAAGAATCCTGCCGAGCCCCGCGCACTCTTCTACTCGGCTCTGCACCGCTCCGTCCACTCCACGGCGCTCTTCTCGTGTGCGGTGACAGATGAGGAGATCTTCAACTACCTCGCCACGCTGCAGCGCTTTGCCAAGACGGAAACACGGCGGCCAAAGGTGGGCAGCACGCGAGCGTTTGTGAGCTACGGCACCAGCACGATTCCGAAGATTCGCGAGGATCTTGAAAAAGCAAAGGACCCGCGGCAGCGCATGATGATGCAGCGGCAGCTGGAGAAGCTCGAGCTGATGGTGGCGGACGCAGAGGAGATTTTAGAGAACCCGACAGAGAGCGTGCCAAAAACGTATATCTAAGATGCAAGGTGAACCATCTCGGCCTTTTTCCCTGTTTTTTTTTTTTCGCTAAAGGCTTCGTCAGAAACTTCTTTTTTCCTCTCTCTTCTTTTCTTTTCCTAGCTGTCTCGCATATCTATTTTGTCTTTCGTGTCACACACGCGCATAACATGAGAAGTGAAGGAATTCCTTTTTCATTCCCACTGTCGAGCCGCTTATGTTTGTTTGAGAGCCTAAGAAAACAAAAAAGAAACAAAAACTGTTTGTTACACAAGAGCTTCTTCTCTTTTTTTTTTCTGAAATTTTTTTTTTTCAGTTTATTGCTTGATGTGTTTTTCAGAAAGACGCAAACACTTTATTCCTCTACTTTTTATTTTGTCCCCTGTATTTTCCACACTCTTTTCTTCGGTGTAGGTAGCCAACTAAATAGGTCTTCATTCAAATGCTTTGCACCACTGCTTCCATTTTTTTTTCCCTTTAAATGATTCTGTTTGTGTACAGCAATCTAAAACACGTCTCCGCATTTTCTCCTTTTCTTTTGCAGATATATATAGTAACGTTGTCAGATTCTTCCTTTTTAAGATGTGTGACTCGCTTTGATTTAGCCTTCTTTCCCGGTTGTGACTCTGGCGATCTATATACATGTATTCTAAGATGCAAAGCAATGTTATATAGATCTGCATGAGCAAGGTTTCTTTTTTTGTGTCACTCTCTTGTTTGTCTGCCTTCTTTTTTCTGATAGCTAGGACCACAGTACTTGTCATGTGAAATCGGAAATGTCTTTCCCTAATTGACCTTTTTAAGCTCTTAATCATTTTTTTTTTTAATTTGGTGAAGCATGTTTGTATAGCTTTTTCTCATTTTCAAGCTTGTTGTTATTGTGTTTTAAAGAAGTAGTAGTGAACACGTTTAGCCTTCTCGACATTGTGTGTGTTTTTAATGTGCTTACGGAGCCTTGTTCTTGTCTCGATCTGCATTTTTTGAGTGTAAAAGCAATTAATCGAAAACAAAAAGAAACAGCAAATTTTGAATCCTCCTTTTGTCTTTTGTTCCCTCGCCCTTCTTTGAGTGTTATGTGCAGGTGTGGTTTCGGTTTTTTCTTCTATTAGCGATGTCCAACAAAAAAACGCACTTCAGCTTTCTCCCTCCGTTTGAATTTTTGTTCTGTGCTTCTCAATTATGTGAAGTACTTTTTACAAGTGCTACAGTGAAGAAGGTTTTATGCTTACCGCCGGGTTTCGTACTTATATTGCTCTACTTAATTGACGTTGAATTTTCTACTTTCTATATTTATCATTTACACCCCATCTAGGTTTGTTCTGTAAATCTTTCCAGTGAGGCTTTCCCTGTCTATTTTCTGTCCAAATTTTTTTTTGAGTCCTGCTCGCTTTTTTTTTCTTTTGTGTGTATGTGTTTGTGCGCTTGACAGTGCTTTTGCAGCTGCACACTGTGGACCGAAGCTCTACTATGAGCGAGAGCCTCTCTCTTTAGTCTTTGTTCTTTTTCAATACGAGTAAGGCTACACAGTTAAAAGCGTTCATTATCGTGATGTTGTCTTTTTCCCTTTACCTTTTCCATTCACTTCTTTTTCCATTCACCCCTTTTTGTCTTCTTTTTTTTTTCTTATCTTGGTTCGTCAATGAATTTTTTGTTTATCGTGTGCTTCCATTGCATACAAGAGGGAGATTTTTCTCCCTGTTTTCTAGTCCTTCTCTTTTGTTTTTTGTTCTCGTCTGATTCTGCTTTTTCTTCATGTAGGACCTTCTTATGGAAGCTTTTTTTTATTGCACTTCTGTGCGCTTGCGTTTTTCAGCCTTTCTCTAGCACCTGACCGCAGGCCGCAGTTGTGACACGCTTGGCTAAAATGACAATGCTGTGAGTAAAGATGATTAAGTGTAAAAAATTGTTGCTTTACATTGTCTGAGCACTGTTATCTTATAAGAGGAAAGCGCAGCTTTACAATTTCAAATTTGATGTGTTCCACCTGTTGCTGGCCTATATTCATGAGTTAAAAAAAAATCCTAGTCATTTTTTTTTTTGTATGTCTGTTCTCTCTCTTTTTTTCTTTTGACCTGAACACCGCCAAATGCTTGGTGCCTGACATTTGATTCGTATATATATTTTTTGCTTTTTTGGACATTGATGTAATCCTATAAACAATTTTATGCTTTCTCTTTTTTTTTTCTTGTTTCGCTGCGACTCTCGTTGTCTTCCCTCATTCTGTCTTTTTTCTTTTTTATTATTATTTCAGAATAATAAAGCAATATATAAGTAATTCTTGGCCCTGCCAGCCTAAATTGTCTCTTGAAAGACAGGACAAGGCATACTTTTACTCTCTTCTCACGTTTTCCTTTAGTGTGTGCATTAAATAGCTTGTGTGTAGTTTATTTCCTCTTTTTCTCTCAATTTTTCTTTCGATTCATTTTTTCGCTCTTCCTTGATGTTCCTATCTCCAGCTCTGCCAGCTGCATCGTTACTTTAGTTTACAAAAAAAAAGAATAGAAAGCAAAACTCAAATCAACACGGAGGCACTTGTCAGATGTGTAGACTGTGTGAGGTACCGCATTCGCGAATTTGTTTTGTTGAAGATAATACAAATTAGTATGTGTTTTATCTCGGCTGAAGCTGGATGAATGCAGCGCCCTTCGCGGACTTTTTGACAGTGCGAGGTGCGCCACCTGCGAAGAGCGGAGCATGATTGGCTGGGTGGCCAAAGTAGAGAATAGCTTTAGTCGATATAAACTGCCTGTTTTTTTTTCTTTACACTTTTTGACTGTATTGCTCTTAAAAAATAAGTTTTACAAACAATTATTGTGGCGTATATCAAATCATCTCCTTTCTCTTGCTTCCTCCTTTCTATGACAAGACTGTTTACAGGTCTTTATTTTTGACTGTAAAACGGTATTGGATTTTAATAACTTGAAGTTGTTTGCGGCTCTGCTTATCTGCTGGCTTTGGCACAAAGTATTGTTGTTTGTGCTCAAATGAGTCTCGCTTTCTCAACTAAGTTAGAATCATAAACACACATTTTGTTTCTTTGCTTTATTTTAAAAAAGTAGGCTTCCAGTGCTTGTTCATATCTTCAGCTTTTTTGCTCGTCATCACCAGTGCACAACCAACTTATCAAATCACAGCAACGCCAAACAGCAACATCAGCCGATGCCACCAGCCGCCTCATCTCCCAACCTGCGCAGCCGGTCAAGTGCCGCTCCTGCGCCGATTCGCCCACGCGATCAATTTGCGGATGTGGGCCGATGCAAGAGCACCGGTCGCAGCGTGCAGCTCTGCTACAACACCTTTGGCAGTCCACGCGATCCTTGCGTGCTGCTCGTCATGGGTCTTGCCTCGCCTGGTCTTTTCTGGGACGACCGGTGGTGCACCACGCTTGCGCGTGCCGGCCCTTTCTTCGTCGTCCGCTACGACAACCGCGATGTGGGCTGCAGCACGCACTTCGACGCCGACGGCACGGGAGCCGCGGCGGGGCCTGCCGGGTCTACGAGTTACATGAAGTTTGCCTACGCGGTGCTGCGGCCGGGCAAGCGCACCATACCGGAGGTGTACACGCTGGTAGACATGGCGGGCGACGCCTTTGGCTTGTTGGATGCCCTGCACGTGACGGCGGCCCACCTCGTCGGCTCCTCGCTGGGCGGGACCGTGATCCAGTGCATGGCCATCACCCACCCAGAGCGCGTGCTCTCGCTCGCCCTCCTCTCCACCCACTCGAGCGCGCCGCAGACGCAGTGGCCCTCGCTGCGGGACATGATGAGCTTCATCTCCCTCATGCCGAAATCTACCTCCGCCAAGTACGCCGCCCGCATCGCCAGCGCGGCCAATGCGGAGGAGCGGCAGCGGCTGTGCGCCGAGCGCGACGCCGAGAAGGTGCACGTGTACGCCGTCAGTTTCACCAAGCTGCTGGAGAGACTTGCGGGGGACACGAAGAAGTACCCGTTCGACCGCGCAGCGGCGCAGCGGCAGATGTCCCGCGTCTTCCGCCGCAGCCTCTACGTAAATGGTGGTCCACGTCAGTTTTTGGCGCTGCTCAACGCACCCAGCCGGGATGCCGATCTGGCGCGGTGCATCACGAGTGTGCCACCCAACGCAGTGCCCTCCGCTGCCACCACTGCTGCTGCTTCTGCTGCCAATCGAACCGCGACCTCGCCGCTCTACGTGCCGACGATTATCATTCAGGGCGATCACGACCCGTTGGTGCCGGCGGCGAACGCGAAGCACCTTGCCGCCGTGATTCCAGGGAGCCACCTCTACCTCATGGAGGGCATGGGCCACACACTAATTCCTGCGCTGCGGGACACCTACGTGCGGTTGATTCGCGATAACATCCGCGCTGGGGAGGCGGTGGCGAAGTCGCCGGCGCGCAGGGCGGCTGTGGCGGCCGCGGCAGCAGCGACGAAGAGGCAGGGCCGCACACCATCAGCAAAGGCTGCCTCGAAGCTTTGAGAATTCCGTAGTCCGGTGGCTGGTGTTTGACGCCTTTCCTCTGTGTTGTGCACACGTACACAATTTTTTTTTTTTGCTTTTTCTATGGATTTTATTCATGCTAATAAAATTTAGGTAATTTATTTTAATGGTGTAGGTCTGATGCATTGTGTTGGTCGTTTTCCCCCTATCTTTTCCCTCTTTGCCGTTGTCATTGTGAAAGAAGCGTCTGAGTACCTGATGATCTAGGTTGCGTAACGAGGAGAAAAAAAAGGTATTGCAGCGCAACGGTAATTTTTACGATATTGCTTACCAGTATTGCGACAGTTACTGACTCACCTTCTCCTTTTCATCTCCCTTTTCTTTTGTCAAAAATGCTATCGTGTGACGTATACATAGGCAGACATCTTCAAAAATTTTGAAAAAGTAAAGAAAACAAAGGAGCAATTTCAATTGATTGATATAGCAACCGCATCTTTAACACGCCATAGAAAAGGCTAAAAAGATACATTTCTGTCGCATTCATTGCCTTTCAATCGAACCTCCAAAAGCAACATTTACAGTCCTGCTAATTTGAAAAAAAAAAGACTTGTTAAACCCGTGTCAAGTTGTCTTTATCGATTACACTTGGCAATATCGAACAGCAACAACAACAAAGTAAATAGACTCGCACACACAAATTGTAAGCACCTCAATCTTGCAGCACATCTTCACATACATTACACCCACATCCACCCACACTTGAAAAAAAAAAAACCAAGCAAAACAATGAGCTACGGTCCGACGATGACCTCGGTGCCGCCGCCAGCGCAGCCCGGCGAACAGGGCAAAAGCACCACCCTCCCTCCCGAGGTGTACGCGGAGCTGCGCAGCATCTACCCAGAAGCTCCGAAAGACGAGTACGCTGCCGTAGGCCGCTGCCAGTCCACGGGGAAAGAAGTGACCATCTGCTACAACGCCTTCGGTAACCCTCGCCACCCCTGCATGCTGCTCATCATGGGCCTTAACAGCACCGGGCCTTACTGGGACACCCGCTTCTGCCACTACCTCGCCGAGGCCGGCTTCTACGTGATCCGCTACGACAACCGCGATGTGGGGCTGTCGACGCACTTTGACGAGTACACGGCACCAAACATTCTCCGCCTCGGCCTGCCAGCGTGGGCGTCGATTGGCGAGGGCCCACTGCCCTACACGCTGGAGGATATGGCGAACGACGCGGTGGGGCTGCTGCGGGCACTGAAGGTGTCTCGCGCTCACGTGGTGGGCTGCTCGATGGGCGGCATGATCGCGCAGCTGCTGGTTCTGCACCACCCCGAGGTGGTCGCCTCCCTCTGCCTACACTCCACCTCGGCCGGGGTGGCGTGGCCGCAGCCGCAGATGTTGCTGAACCTGCTGGATGGCCCGGAGTCTCCGCACGATGTGCAGTCGGTGCTGGATTACCGCGTGCGCTTCTACAAGGCAATGTCGGGCGATTTGCCTTTCTACGAGCATGAGTTTCGCCTGGGGATGTGGTGGGACTTTGCGCGGTCGAGCTACAGCGGAGGGGCGGGCCGGCACCTCGCCGCCATCGCCCGCTCTCGCGACCGCGCCGCACTGCTGACGGCGCTGCTCAACCACGGCGAGGGCCACCCGAACGCCGCCGGAACGCCATCCGCACCGACGTCGACGTTTGTGCCGGTGGTTATCTTGCACGGCGGGAAAGACCCGATTATCCCCGTGGCAAACGCACGGCGGCTCGCTTCGTGTATCAACGGGGCGAAGCTTGTGATCTTCCCTCGCATGGGTCACTATTTCTCCAAAGACATGTTTAAGCCGTTAGCGGATGAGATGATTTTGAATGCACGGAGTGTAGCGGTGACCGAATAGCGAGTGTTGGAGGAGGGAAAAAAAAAGATTGAGATTTTCCTTATGTTTTTTTTTCCAAGGACCCGCGTTGCAAGTTTTGATGCTGTGTTCTGACCACGCTTTTCTTGCTATTCTCCTGTTTTTTTTTCCACATTTGATTTTATCAACCTTTCAATCATTCGCCCGATTTCCTTGTTTGAGCTTTTTTCCTCTTACGCAACTCGCCATTTTTTTTTTCTCTTTGGCTTTTACGAGCCTGTGTTTTTTTTGCTGACTGCGTTTGTCGTTCGGTGAATCTTGAGTTTAATTTGATTACTTCACCAGAGCTTTATTATTACTCGCTTTTTGCGCGTGCTTAGCTTCACATACTGTGATTGAACGCCCCTTTCCCAAACCGCGCTCAGACACACGCTACATTTTAGCACACATAGCCAACTATCGCAATGACATCAGCAAACACACACAAAAGAAAAAAGATTAAAAAAGACGGTGCTGCTGACGAGCAAAAGTGCGCAAGCTTGTTAAAGTTTGATGCATTTTGTCATGATCATTAAGTTTTAGAGAGGCTTTTTGAGTGTTGTACAAATGCATCGGGTAGTGCAAAAGGCTCTTGCGCCGTTGAGCGTCAAGAACTAATGGTAGCTCTGAAGGAATCTGTAAAAGAGAAAAGTTTTTATTATCTGCTTTACAGCGCTTTTTCTCGCCTGCATTTCACGCTCTTCATGCATTTTCCTTTTCTCTCTCTCTCTCTCGCTGTTTCTTCATTTTTTTCTGTCTTTTTGTCAAATGTTGTTATTTTTTTTTATTGTCACACTAAAATCGCCAACTTCCGTGGAATTTCATTTTTTTTTCACTTCCCCGGCAATGCACCCTTTAGCAATTTCATCAGTATCTCGCTCATCACTTTTCTCTCACTGCATTCT
>MDUD01010058.1:3993-23577 GCA_002216565.1 Crithidia mellificae
GTCGGAATCGACACCACAGGAGCCACCTTCGGGTCCACCTTGCGCGCCACGATGGTCTGGATGGCCGTCACCACCTCCGCCGCGATCGGCACCGGGTCCACCAGCAGCTGCGGCGTCGACGCGTGCCCGCCACGGCCGCGCACCCAGATAGAGAAAACATCGGCGTTGCTGCTCAGCGCGCCGTTTTTCGTCGCGAATTGACCCACCGGCAGCTCCGGGGTGCAGTGCATGCCAAAGACGTGTTTCACGCCCTTCATTACGCCGGCCTTCACCAGCTCCTGCGCACCACCAGGCGGCAGCTCCTCCGCGTGCTGGAACATGAACCGCACCGTCCCCTTGATCTCCGCGACGTGCGCGCACAGCACCTTCGCCGCACCCATCATCATGGTGGTGTGCACGTCGTGCCCGCACGCGTGCATCACATTTGGCACGGTCGACTTGAACGGCACGTCGGTTTCCTCCTGCAGCGGCAGCGCGTCGATGTCCGCGCGCAGCGCGATGATCGGCCCCTCGCCCGCGCCGCCCTTCAGGTCCGCCACCAGGGATGTAGGGGTGAGGTTGGTCATGCTGAGAGAAGGGCAGTTGAAGCTYTCCAGCACAGACTTGATGTACGCCACCGTCTTGTGCTCCTGGAAGGACAGCTCCGGGTGTGCGTGGAGGTGGTGGCGCCAGCTGGCAAACTCCTCCTGCCCAGCCACGCACTCCGCCATCAGCTTGTCGAAGTCTGCCATAATTTGTGGTGGGTGTTGAAAGAGAGTAGAACTAAAAGACTTCGATAGGAAAAAAAAAGATTTGATTAATGCACGTTCAACTTTTATTTTTATTCTAGAATACACAAGCTCTGGTGTCAGATAGGTATTAACGTTGCGGAACGACTTCGGGTTTTAGAAGAATTCAAGAGTTTTTGAACGGTAAATAGCACAACAAATAAGAAAGTCAAAAGTGGGATCAAAATATAGGAAAACTTGAGTTTCGAGTGAGGAGCATCAAAGCTGCAAAAGAGAGCCGTATGAAATCAAAAAAAATAGCAGCGCAAACTTAGCTCAGCTACTTTACAGCTTTCCGCTTTTGGCACTAATTCATGCGACGGTAACTATTCAGAATAGAGCGCAATTTCTTTTCCGCTTGCGATAGCTTTGTGCAAAGTCTCCCAGGCTGCAAGAGCCAAAAAAAAACGAAAAAAAAGTGTGAAGCGCGTGTTCACTTGCCCGTCGTGCAGAGTCGGCACTGGTGATTCATCACACGTTCCTTCAATTCGCATCAAGATGCACACAAGCTGCAGCTGCGTGCCCAATTCACTCCAAGTGAGGAACTTAGATCGAAGTCGCGGCCTTTTATGAAGGCACTCCGTTTCTTAAATTCAGAGCGCAGCGTTTCCACTTGCTTTCGCCAAGTTGTTTCATTTTCTTTTTCAGAATATACCAGACCTACAATGATCGAAAATAAGAGTAAATTAGCTCACAAATAAATGAATAGAAATACGCTCAAGAGATAAAGTTCAACCTAAAAGAAAGCGGCACTGAAACAAACAATAAGATTGCACACAACAATGCAATTGGAGAGAAGCCAACAAAGCAAGAACAGAACACACACACACACACAAACAGATCAGCTCTACTATTCTTGCTGCAAACAGTAAGGAATTCATCAAGAGGACAAAGGTTGAAATAAAGGTTTTTGAAAGCACACACTTGACAAATACAATCAAAAAGTAGTTGCCGTAAGAAGCACAAAAAAACGGAATGGACTATGACAACACAAGGAAGAAAAAGAGGTCAAAACTAAGATGAAAAGAGTTTTCGAGACCATCACTCATTGCACAAAATGCAGAGCAAACGATGTCGAAAAGTGATCTAGTGGTGTAACACGGCACAGACACATAAGGGCCATTTAGATGTCAAAGTAGAAGAAATAGACTAAAAATCAAAAGCGCTAATACAGTTTAACTCACATACTGGTAACAAGAGTTAATAACTGCACGCACACAAGGACATCTCTATAGGAAACAAACAAGGTGGGAGAAGATAACGAAACTGGGCCACTGCTTTTCCAGTTATTTCAACACAATGAGCAATCTCCAGGTTCTTAACGCAGATATTGGGCCTTTAAAAAATTGCTTAAACAAAGAGGAAGAAGCAGATTTTGCTCCCAAGGCGCTACAGCTTGTGGTGCTACGAGAAAAAACAACGAGATAGAAAATTGGCAAAGATAAGAACTTGAAAAGAAAAAGAAAAGGAAAAGCTCTATTGACCCATAACGTGAACAAATTTCATAATGTAATCTTATTCTGCATGTTGTCTGAGAGATGAGAAAAAGTGCGCAGCGTACGCTTCTTAGTACCGTGCACGCACAACGAAGCCTCCATCTGCTAGAAAGATCAAAACACAGCTAGTAGAAGAGCTAAGGAGGCACTACGCTAACTTATGCAGGCAAACAGAACAGAAATAGGCGCGTTTTAAAAAAGAGACGTGTTCAGATAATGGGTCGAAAAACAAAACAAGAAAAAACAAGACGATTTCCTAAATCAGAAAAAGCCCTTGTTTTTGGAGAAACTTTAAAAAGCAAAGAAGGTAAACAATGAGGAAAGCGGTGTGTGTCTCTCTACGAAGGCACAAAAAAAGGGTGTAAGGGAAAGTAGAAGTAAATCCAAATAAAGGAAACAGAAAACAGGCGATAACGGCGAAGTGCGCTTGGCTGGCGGAAACGGGGGACAGCAAGAAAAAAGCGGTATCGCGAATACTTGACGTGTCATTTCCGCCGGAAGAATGAAAAGATCTTTTTTGCCAAAACAAGAGAAGGATAAAATCAAAACAGGAAAAAAAAAGGAGCCTAATCAAAAATGGGTTGTCAGCCGAGAGAAATAAAAGAAAGAAGCTCAATCGGACTTCCCTTCCAACTTACCACATAATAGAAAAGAGCGTCCAACGCACCTTGTTTGTCACACTGCCCCGCGCCCCTTACGAGCGGACAATGATCTGGTAGATGTCGCAGCCCCGCAGAACCTGCACCAAAAAGTTGTGGTGCTCACACAGCACCTCAATGTACTTCTGCAGCGCCGGATTCACCGTGCGCTGGTCCGGTGGCACGTTCGGGAACTCCTGTAGCGCCTCTTCCTGAATCTGCATCGCGCGGTTCGACAGCACCTCGCGCAGGTGGGAGAGGGAGTGCAGGGAGTGGCCGGCGACGTCGAGAATCATGTCGCCTGCCTGCAGCTGCAGGTCCTCCTCCTCCGCCTTGGGCAGTGGGCGAGACACGCTGACCACCTCCAGGTTCTTGTTGATCGAGCACCCGACAATTCCCTCAATCGCCAGCACGGCGCTCGGCGGGTAGTCCATGTCCTCCGGGCTGAAGGTCATGTAGTGAAATGGCTTCGCCTGGCGCTGCGTGCTGACGCGGCGGCGGCGCAGGTCCTCCTCGTCCTCGTCCGCTACGGGGACGTGGGTCAGAATGTCCTTCATGCCCGCCGCGAAGAGCTCCGCAATCACCTCGAACGCATCCTGCTCATCCGAGAGAATGGTGCGGCGATAGAACTGCTCCTCGTTCAGCAGACTCGAGATCTGCTCCCGGTCGTTCAGCCGGCGTTCAAGCTGCTCCCGGTTCTGCATCAACATCCCATCCAAGATGGCATCCCGCGCGTCCAACTCCGCCTCCTCGATGGCGACCCGCTCAAGCACCTCCCGCTTCACGAGGTGGTCCTGCTGGTAGAGGTGGCGGCGTCGGCGCTCGTCGTTCACGAGCTGCCGCCGCCCCTCCGCCTCCTCGGCGGTCAGCTGCACCAGCAGCGCACGCATCGTGGACGGCGCGTGAATTGAGGACGGCGCGCGGCGGCCGTCACGCGACATGGGTGCCGGCGAGCGGTAAAGTACATCCAGCAGCTCCGCCATTGCCTGCGAGCGAATGACGGCGCGATCGGCGATTTCGTCCGACACCAAGTCCGCCACCGCCGCCTCGAACTTCTCGTCGCTCAGCTTCATGTGACTCGCCATGAGTTCGTCGTTGCGAGCGCGCCGCTCCAGGTCCTTCCGCTGGTTCTCCCGGGCTGGGTTCATCATCACGTTGAGGTCGCCGCGCTCCTCCGCCTCCTGCGCGGCGATTTGACGGCGGCGGTCGCGCTCAGAGGCGACGAGGTTCAGCAGGGCGAGCTGGCGGCGGTGACCGCCCAGCAGCACCTGCAGCTGCCGCGCCGCGCCGACTTCGATGGCGGCACGCTCGACTCGCTCGTCCTCCGCGAGGTGCGCCATGGAGGTGCTCAGCGTCTCCCGCACCTTCGAGCGGGCCTCCTTGCCGATGCGCTGGCGGTCCTTCGCCTCCGCGTAGTCGATGCTGTCGCGCTGGTACGCCTCCTCCCCGACCAGCTGGGCAATGTTCTCGGCGAGTTGCCGCCGCAGGTCGGCCCGCATGCGCCGGCGCTTCTTCGCCAGCCGATCCTCCGCGGCGCGGACGCGGTCCTCGATGCGGTCCTGGTAGTGGTCGCGCAGGTCGTCGCCGTAGATGTCGTCAGACAGCTCACTCGCCATGTCGCTGTGGCGGCTGCGGTGGTCGGGGCGGCGGCGGTGCGTCGAAAGCGCACGTGAGTTGCGGCGCGACGTCGTGGTAACCGCGGAGGGCCGCCCGTTGTGGTGGTGGTTGCTTGGCTGCTGTGCCGGCATGGTGGTCAGAGCCCGCGTCGGGACAGCCTGGCGACCCGTCAGCGCCGCCGCGCCGTCGTGCATCGGGTCGTACAAGTCCCGCATGTCGTAGAAGCGCTGGAGGAAGCGGAAGGGGCAGCCGTTCATGCGGCGCTCGACGCCGTCGCGCTCGATCTTGTTGCGGTCGTAGCGAATCTCCGCCGTCACGCGCAGGCCGGGGCTGTCGACCACCAAATTGGTAATCGTCACGAGCCGCCGCGGCAGCTTCATCGCGAGGCACACGTCGATCTGCGCGTTGAAGCGCACATCGGCTTCGTAGGCAGGGTAGACGCGACCCCACTCCTCGCCAAAAACGTAGCGGTCGATGATGGCGGTGCCGAGGTCGACGTCGTCCGGCCGCGGGCCCGCCGCCGGGTCGTGGACCAGCGCCCACTCCACCGTGGAGGTGTAGCCGGGGTGCTGCATGACCGGGTAGCTGCTGCCGCCGCCGTTCTGCGGGACGACCATGAGTTGGCCCCCGTTGGACGGGTAGACGGAGCTGTTCCGCTGTGGCCCGATGACGGAGGAGTTCACCGAGACGCCGCGCGAGCCTTCGGCCATCGGGTGGGAGCCGAGGCGCGCGTTCAGCTCGTCCGTCTTCCACTCGTACTCGCGACGCAGCCGCGCCGCCTCCTCGCGCTCGCGCTCGGCCTCGCGGTGGAGGGCCTCGACCTGCGCTAGGCGATTCTCCATCTCGCGCAGTCGCGTGGCCTCCTCCGCGGCGGAGACTTCGTTGCCGCGGCGCGCCGGCGACGACGCCGCACTGCCGGGCCGGCGGCGTGACGGGGAGTCGCGCAGCTGCTGCTGCTGCTGCTGGGCCGCCATGGCCGCCTTCACCTTCGCCTCCTCCGCCAGGTACGCCTGGTGCACCATCTCCTTGTGGAGGTACTGCATGAAGTGCAGGCGGTGGTGCTGAAGCTTCTGCACGCTGCGCAGGAAGAAGTCTTGCTCCGTCTTGTTGCGGCGCGAGATGGTGCTGCGCGGGCTGACGCTCGCACTGTAGTCCACCGCGCCGGAGTCCGTCCGCGGAGAGCCGTGGCGGTGCGAGGCGGAGTGCGTGCGCGGGCTGCGGCTGCTGTGACGGCCGTTCACCGCGGCGGAGTGGCTGCGGTGGCCGTTGCTGCGCGGCCGCCCCCCATCCGCCTGAAACTCGCGCTCCGCCGGGTCCGCGCCGTGGCGGTGCGACGCCGAATGTGTGCGGCGGCTCGGGCTGGACCGGCTCGGGGTGCTGGCCGCCGTTGCCGAAACTCGCCCCGGTGCGACGCGCGGCTGCTGGCCGGAGCGAATCGACTGCGAGGGGGTGGTGAGCGTGACGGAGGTGACGTCGTCGTTCTCGCGGCGACTCGGCAGGCGGGAGCTGCGCGGCGTCGAGACGTCGGTGCGCGTCACGGAGGACATCGTCGCGGTGTCGTCGTTCTCGCGACGGCTGGGCAGACGGGAACTCCGAGGTGTCGACACGTCCGTCTGCGGCGTGCGGGCCCGGCTGCTTGTGCGGCCCTCCCGCGGCGTCGGCCCGCGCGTCCCACTCGCGCTGGCGCTCTCCGGGCGGCGACGGCTGCTGCTGCGGTGGCGATGCTCATTGTGGCGGCTGTAGCTGTCCACGCTGGAGGTGCGCGAGCCGTGCGTCGGCGTGTCACGCGGCACGGGGGCGCGGAAGGATTCCTCGGCATTGCGGCTCCGCAGCACCTCCACGATCGTATCGCAGTCCCCCAGCGTGGCGCAACGCAGCTGCAGCGTCTCCCACATCGACGGGTTGTCCACCCTGGCGCGGCTGCTGCTGCTGCTGCGGATGGACGCGTCGCCGCGGCGCAGACCCGCCGTCACGGCGGCGTTGTCAAAGAGGAAACTTGTGCCGCGCATGAGCGTGACGGTGTTCTTGTGGCGGTAGAACTGAATGAGAGGCAGGCTGCAGACCCCGATGAAGGTGGAGCGCTCGTTGGTGGCCGGGTCACGCATCGCGGTGGTAGCCGAGCTGCTTGTCTTGAAGACAGTCAGCGTGCTCTTTGTGATCGTGACGGTGCCGTGGAAGAGGCGGTGGCTGTCGTCCGGGACGAAGTCCATCGCCATGGTGAAAGGAGCTGCGGAGGTCATGGCTGGAAATCAGCGGCAGCTTTAGGGCGAGAGAAGAGAAGAAAAAAAATGGAGTTGGTCTACTGTGGTGATTCTCTGAGTTTTCACAATACGCTCGGGTTTGTCAACCGAAAGGGAAAGTGCCTTGAGTGAGAGAGGGATAAAAAGGAAAAAAAAACACTTACAAAAGAATAGAGAGAAAGGCAACACGAACAAAACAAACAAAAAAAGCACGAAAGAGGATACTCTACCAGTTTTAAACGGCAAACTGTACTAAAAGGAAATCAGTGAATCAAAAGAGAAAAAAAAACTAACGATGTTGAGGAATGATTTGAAAAAAAGTTTTTAGTTTCTCGTAGGCTTTGCTGCAGTCAAGTCGAAGAGGTTGTGAGAGCAGACAAACAAAGCGAGAGGCTTGAGCTCGTTTGAGAGGAGGCACCTTCGAGATGAGTTGAGAGAACACCAAGCAAATCCTTCGGTAAAGGTGCTTGACTGTCATGAGGAGAAATTAGAATGTCAAACCGAAACAGCAGACGTTGGTGATTGAAAAGGGGAGAATGAGAAGCAGACGTTAAAAAAGAAAAAAAAAAGAGACAAAAGTACAATAGGCGATGCAGACTCATAAAGGATTAGAAGATTGCATTGAGGAATAGAGAGATTGACAACCGTGACTTGAGATTGTTGCGAAGGGTAGCAAAGTCAGACAATTCACTACTGTGTGGCCAATCCGCACAAAACGTGTTATTTAAGAAAGTGTTTTTTTTTTCAAATTTAGTTTCTACAAAGCGTTTAGTTTATTCGCTTCGATCGAGTTTATTGTTCTAGCAAACGTGTTTATAGTAAGAGCAAAGTNAAAAAAAAAAAAAGAATACTCGCTTTTGTACATCGTGCGCGTAACGTCTTGAGCTGATTACGTGCAGTCTTGTTTTTCTGAAAGACGCAGTGTGAACAGCGTCGACGGGAAGGGGGAGAAGTAAAATGTCTCTCGCAATCAAATGTATACTGCGAGGGCAATTTGGTTCTTTGTCTAGATTGAAAAAAAAAAAAGGTTGACCCACTACGGCTGGGCTGCTTCGCTTCCGGCTACGGTGCTGGCGGCAACTCGCGCGGCACCACACAGTGGACACGACAGCACGCCCGTGGCCTCACACACCGCACAGATGCTGTGATGCACGCACGAAAAGTACAAGCGTGTCGTCTCCCGTGGCTGGGTGCCGCAGCAGCTGCACGGGCCCTTCGTCAGCCGCGCCGTCAGCACCGCTGCCACCCTCCCCTGCACATCGGCCAGCATCTCAGCGAGTAGGTAAACTTCCATGTCGGACATCTCGCCCACCTCCGCGGGGTCAGGGGTGTAGCGATAACGCAGGTACTCCCGCTGCAGCATGCGGCGCTCGCTGAGCATGGCGTCGCGGTGTGCGCTGTCGTGCTGCTGCCGGTGCAGAATGCCAAATGAAGGCCGCGAAAACGAGTCCGACTGCTGTTGCTGCGGCGGTGGTGATGGTGGCTGCCGCGAGGGTGAAAACTCCCCTGACGCCTCCTGCGCAGCGGAGCCGAGTGATGCGGACAGCGGCGGGGATGGTGTGCGATAGTCTGCACTGCGCGTGTCCGGCTGCCCACCCACCTCTTTTCCTTTTTTCCTCCCCTCCTTCAGACCGCCGTTCTCCCGTTGGCGTGCTGCGTGGCCGTCCTGCCCATCCTGCCGGTCCATCTTGCGGTGCAGGGAGGCCTGGACGTCCTGCCACTGCCGATAAAGCGCCTCTTTCTTCCGTATTTCCGAGGACACACTCGAAGAAGAGGAGGTTTTGCGTCCTGCCGCGTTGGCAGCAGAGCTCGACGACGGTGGCTGCGGATGCTGCGGCTGTTGTTGTCCACCGCTCTGCATGGAGGGAAGTGAAGACGTTAGCGGGGGCGAGGCCGTCATCGTGTCCTTCTTGTTCAGCTCCTGCACGCGTCGATGCAGGTACAGGGCCTCACGGTAGGCCCGCTCCTCCGCGCTCTCCACCTCGTCCTCCTCGTCCTGCTCAGACGACGTGTTCGCAGCGGCAGCGCCGCTTGTGGGGTTGTGTTGAAGTGGTGAGGGGGGTCGGCGCCACGGGTGCTGCTGTGCTAAAAACGCCTCCCACTGCGCCTGCGTAGTCGAAGCGTCGTCGTTTGGCTGATGTTGATGTTGATGTTCTTGATGTGGTGCGCCAGCTGTGAAAGATGGTTTGGCTGTCTCCGACACAAACTCACCACCGCGCTGAGGGCCAGAACCAGATGCAGCTGCACTCCCTGTTGCCGTCGTTGTTGATGTGGTGGTTGTATTTCTTGCAGCGGAGTCCGTGGTCGATGGAGGGACGGAGGGAAAAGAAGTTCGCCCGCCGTTGGTGCGTGGTGGCGGGGGCACGGGGCAGGTGCCTTCGTAGGCGCTCACGGGCACACGACTGCCGTGGGCGCGTCTCCACCGCGCATCCGCCGGGCCGGCCGCGCCTCTTCCACTCGCGGTGCCGCTGCTGCCCTGCTGCGGAGAGGAAGTCGCCGACGGTCCTGCCGCCGTTGCCGTCGTGGAGGCCTCACCAGGTGGGTGTGCGTTGCGATGCGAAGAGCCGACGTCGCGCCAGCCTCCGGGGATAGCGTCCCCAAACAACTCCTCCTCGGAGAAGAGAGGAGGGGAGGTGCGGGCGTGTGGCGGGCCACGCGGCTTGGAATTCGAGAAGTCCGGGGCTGCGGCGGAGGCGCGTGCGTAGTTGTACGCCGCACCGGCTGCAGTTGTGGCGGATGCGGAGGCCGCGGAGGACGCCGTTGTGAAGCTGGCCGCCCCAGCAAACGAACGACCACCACCACCACCACCCTCCCTGTATTCTCCGGTGCGGTAGTTGTGGTAATAATTACTGAAAGTTCCGCCGCTACCTTCCCCACTGCTAGTAGCACCACCGTTGGTTGGGTACGGGTGGCTACCGCCACCGCCGCGCTTTACATCAGCGAGGGCGGCCTCGTAGGCGTCCTGGAGTGTTTTGAAGGCTTCCCCGCCAGCTGGATTGCGATCGGGGTGGTACAAGAGGGCCTTTTTGCGGTAAGCACGCTTTACCTCCGTCTCCGTGGCAGACTCGCGACGGAGACCAAGGACGCGGTAGTGCCGGTCCATTGTATGCAGAAATTAGAGAATAAAGTTCCAAGTAAAACTGTTGAAAAGAAATACTTTACATTCGTGATTGAAAAATATAAAAGAAAGTAAGGAATAAAGTACGGGAAAAGAGATGATCCCCGTGTATCGTTTAAATAGAGTTATAAGTTAATTTTGTTTTGAGATATTTTTTCAGAGAATGTTTCGACAAAAAAAGAAGAAAAGAAAACACTAGGTTTAAAAATCAGTAGTTGTCTTGTCAAAACAGCCTCACTTGTAGTTTAATCAACAGTCTGGTGATTCAAATAAGCAGTTGACGCTGTGTAAGCCACAAAAGCAATGTAGATAAAATGGTTAGAAACAGTCCAAGGAGAGATTGCTTTGTTAATTGAAAATTGCGCTTCAGAAGCAACTGACATTTGTCTGAGGAAGCCTGAGACACACTAGTTAGCAAGTACATTGCGTTCTCCATCGATTATTAAAAAACGACATTGTTTTATAGCCAAGGTTGAAAAGTGTGCTAGGCAGTCAAATGAAAAGAACGGTCTAGAGTCACTGAAATTGATGAGACTTTTTTTGTTTTAATTAATCAGGTAAAGCTCTTTTCTTCTGGGAAGTGCGCGCGCCACTGCAAATCAACAGCCTTTTTTTTAAAGTTGCGCACAAAAATTGGCAACCTAGTAAATTTGAAGAGGAAAAAATGCGTTGTTTGATTTTTAATGGTAAACGTAGGAGGTATTGTGATGTGCCTGAATGTGTTGACTCAGCTCCCACAAGTTCAACGTGCGGCCCTTCTGCGACATGCACCGCAGCACCGTGCGAATTGCCGCATCCTGCTCCTGCAGCGGCATCACACGAAGGTAATCGCCTGGAATACTCATTACACGGCCGTGCGTGCTGTGTCCGTAGACGCTGCTGCTGCTGCCGCCACTACCCGCTGCATAAACGTTACTCGAAGAATGGTGGTGGTGGTGATGACTGCTGCTGCTGCTGGTGCTGGCACTGTTATGATGAGCGCGGTGCGTCCACCAGGCAAAGCGCTGAAGGTACCGCGGGTCGAGTAGGGCAACTTCCGGCACGTACATCAGCCCTGTCGCCGTGTCCTGACCCTGTAGCGAGGGAGAGGCCGGGGAGGAAGGCAGCGCTGATCCAGCTTGTGGACTGCTCCTACCAGGCTGCGCGAGATGCGCTGGTGAGGACGATGACACTGCTGTCACGGTTGGTGTTCCTGCTGACCTCGAAGCTCTTGAGAATGATTCTCTCGACGCAGTGGCTGTTGAAGGAAAGACCGGCGAGGCCGACCGTGAGGAGCGGCCCTCGCGTGCTGGCGTGACCGGATACACAGGCACTGGCGACCACGGAATGGACGTCGTCAGCAAAGCATCCTCCTCTCTCCTTTTGCCCGCGGACGCGCCAGAAGCTGATTTTCTACCACCCTTGCCTGTTGACGTGGCGGTGGTGGCCGTCGTCGTTAAATAGTCATCTGCATCTGTTGCCGTGGTGATGGGGAGGGGTACGAGCGGAGGGTGCAGCGCAACGCGTGCCGCCACGGCAGATCCATTCGTATCCCCATCCTCGTTGCCTTCCTCACGCCGCCGCTTTACGGCGGTGCCAATCACCCTGCTCGTAGCAGCGGTGCTCGTAGCACTTTCCGGCCGATCCTCACCGGGAGAAGTTATGTCTTTCAACGGGTGAGACGGAAACACACGTGACGCGGCCGCGTTGGCAGTCGTCTGCTTTCGCGGCCTTCCGCGTGGTCTCTTCACACCCTCCGCGGCCTGTGGCGTGACACCGCGACGACGGCCGCTTCCCGCACCCGCATCGCCCTCCCCTCCTTCCGTCTGCACCGCGCCTCCTTCACTCATCTCCGCCGCCGTGTCCCCCTCCCTGTCTTCGCTCTTCTTCTCCGTCGTCCGCACCACCATCTCCTCTTCCCCTGGCGGAGCAGCCCGACGTAGCTGATACTGAGGGTAACACCGCGCCAACGCGGCGTGAAAGCGCTGACTGCGCTGAAGCAGCCGCAGCACCGCGGCAGGCGAGGGGGTCGCGCTGTACCACTGCTGGTACGACTCACACTGCACGCGGTGCGACGCGTAGAGGGAGCGCGAGGCGTAGTGGCGCAGGAGTTCGTACATGACGGTGATGCGCCGGTGCAGGAGGGGGGTGAGGGCGGTGAGGATGACACGTGCGGTGGCGTCCTCGGCGCTGCTGAGGCAGCTGCGTGCGTGCGCCGTGGCGGCAGCGTGGACGCTGTCGTGGACACCCTTCACGACACTCGTCAGGCTGTCGAGAGACTCTTTGACACCCGCGTCGCAACTCACAGAACGCCCTGCAAGAAGTTTTTGAATAAAGGCGGGGAGTTGAAACGCACCCTCAGCGAAGGCAGCTGCGGAGGATGCCGAGACGGTGGACGGCAGAGGCAGGAAAGGGAGCTGTTGAGCCTCTCGCAGCGTCACCGCCCACTCTTGCACGCTCAACGCGTCGCGCAGGACATCCCAGAGAGACCACACGTAGACGTCCTCCAACCACGACTGCCAGCCACGACTCGTTTGTGCCCGCCATGAACCTTCGCTGAAGTTCTCCGCGGCGGGTACAGGGGGAGAGACAGCAGCAGCAGCAGCAGCAGCACACGCTAACAGCTCAGCGGGTACACTTAGGTGTGTCAGGACGCGCAGCGCCACCTCCGCCACCTCCTCCAGACGTCGCGTCAGCATGAGCGCGAAGGCGCGGGAGGGGCTGACGAGGCGCAGCGCATGTGGCTGCCCTCGTGGCACCACGCCCACCACCACCGTTTCGTTCAGCACCGCGTCGTCCAGCCAACCGAGCGAGACGGTAGCGCCACGCAAGGGCCGTGAAGGAAACGGCTGTGTGGATGGGCCTGCCTGCGGTGGTGGTGGCGGCGTGTCCGCCAAACTCGCAGACTCGAAACCTCGTGCGCGAGACTGCGCCGCCGCATTACTCACCTCCACCGTGGTGGGAGAGGTGCAGGGAGATGTGGCAACGCGATTTGTTCCTCTTCCTCCTCTATTCTGCGCTTGCGCTACATCAGCTGTGCCGCTCAACGACGCTTTCGATGCGGGAGGAGTAGAAGGAAACGCAGAAGGTTCTCCCGCAGGAGATGAACACGACGTCGTATCCGCCTCTGACACCGTCACAAACCATTGCTGCAGAGCTGGGAAGACAAGATCAACCGGGTCTGCCGCTCGACGAGTGCTGGTGTGATTGTTATTGTTGGTGATGAGGCTGTTGGGGCTCTGCGTTTCTTCTGCTGCGGTGGTAGGTTTGGTACCGTTGGTAGAGGTCGGTGAAGACAGCCCCTTTCTTCTCCGCCTCCTCACGCCGCTTTCCCTCTCTGTCTGCTCATCTTCTTCACCAACTCCGGCTGCTGCTGATGTTGCTGTTGTCGTCGTGGTCGCCGTGCGTGGACGACGCGGTGGAGGGCATGGGTTCTGAAGGGAAGGCAACGCGGTCTGGTGCAGGAGGTCGAGGTACCGCATGAGGACGGGCGAGTTCATCAAAGGCACCTGTGCGAACTGCAGCTGCAGCGGACTGCAGTGGTGGCAGGGGCAAGGCAAACCGGCCGCAACTGCCGTGTTGCTCTTAGCGTTGCTGTCGCACAGAGTTGCGTGCGTTGGAGCTGAATGCAGAGACGACGCGGAATTTTCTCCTTCCGCCTCTTGCGCTGCTGTCGTCGAAACAGTAACGCTCCTTTTTGAAGTTTCAGCAAGACGACTACCCATGGAGTTCTCTCTGCCGTGACACTGTGCGGTCATGGCTTTGCTGCGGCTATGGAGGCGCTGCAGCTGCCCCAGCACCGCTCCCCGCAGCGTCGACCGATCTTCCGCGCTCACCCGCGTGTCGCTCCGCCCGTTTGGTTGGGCCTTCGCCCTCTCAGCGCCTGCGCTCTGCAGCGTCGACCCGCTGCTGTCGTGTTGACGGTCGCAAGTTGGGTCGGGCGGTGGGAGGGTGAAGAAGCGCTGCGCGCGTGCCTGCTGCTCCTGCATCAAGTCTTCCGTGTCTGTGGTGTAGCTGACGAGGCCGGAGGCCCACTCCACGATTGCACCTGCAGGCTGCACAAAGCTTTGTTGATGCACCGGTGGCAGCACGCTTGTGGCCACTGTTGTGGACGCAAAGGACTGTGGTGCTGGTGTTGATAATGGTGGTTGCTCACCTTGCCGATGCTGCTCCGGTCGGACAGAGGTTCCCTCACCCACGCTGGACTTCATCACCTGTGCAGGGTTGGTGGTGGTAGTGGTGTTGGTGGTTACGACACTCGGCGCGTCAGTCGACGTCTCCTGCGAGGCGCTCTGCATTGGCACGTCCGTCAACGAGGGCTCCAAGGCCGGGTCAGCTTGCGGCAGCGAGGCCGTGAGGCCCAACGGGATGGCGGATGCGTCGGCAAAAGGATCGGGTGACGGTTGAGGGGAAAAGTACGCTGCTGTTGAGGACCAAAAGCGCGCTGCTGCTGCTGCAGCTGTTGATGTTGATATTTCGGATGCGTGCACTTGCCCGTCGCTGCTCCTACTGTTGACAACAACTTCAGTCGCAACGCGTGCATCCTTGTTACTGCGGTCCGTGGTTTGGCGTACTGAGTTCGTGTCCTCGTCTGTTGCGAGCGACTTTTCGGTGTCTGCGTCGGTGCGTTCCGCTGCTGTCTTGAAAACGTCAGCATCAACCTTCACAGGCGCAGCTGCGTCGCTGATGTCGTTGGGATCAGAATTAGAAGCCGATGAAGTAGAAGTCTGGCGACCTCCACGGACGCCATCAACAACTTCACCGTTGCTCCTCACCTCCGACACCTGTTGCTCCGCGCGGGGTACGGGGCCTGGTACCACAATACAATTGTTCCTACAGTCCGCCTTTACTCGATAGTCCTCGTAGCGCGCGAGTGCATCTGCGAAGGTCAAGCACTGTGCTGCAGCTGCATTGTCACCACCACAGCCGCCGCGCCGTCTCTGCCGCCTCTCCGTGTCTTCGTCGTCCGCACTGCTCTCACCTGGTGTCGCGTGAGAAGGCACAGCAGATAATGAAGTTGGTAAGCCACACACTTCAACATGTTCCTCTCTCCCCGTCTGCTTGATTTCCACAGGCTCATTCACAACGTCGCCTACGGAATCCGTCGCGGGGGCTTCGCCTCTGCTCCACTCTTCTTCGACACTGTCCGCGAGCTGCGACAGCGTCAGCTCCTTGCTGCTAGACCGCTGCCGAGCAACACGTGAGAAAGTGGGCTCAGCTGCACCTGTCGCCTCCGTAATTTGCCTCGCTGCGTGTGCATTCATCACCGCGTTTTCACAGCCCAGCACGTCCACGCTGCCCGAGTTGGAGTCTTCTCGAAGCAGAGACGGGTGCGGAGATGTCGTGGCCGAAGACGACAGAGAAGGGGAGGAAAGAGGCGCGGATGGCACCCTCGCTGCGTCTGCGCCATCACCGTGTGCTGCTCTTGATGTTCCTATTTTTGTTCCTGCTGGAGCAACAGCGAAGAAGGTTTGGCTATCACATTTCTCGTCGTTGTCGCTGTTCTTACTGTCCTTGTCCTTGTCCTTGTCCTTGTTGCTGTAATTGCCGTTGTGGTCTGTGTCCAGTGCCGCGCTGTTCCGCATGAAGACGGGTATGGGCAGAAGCCACGCACTGACAGGACGGCTTGGTTGGCGTTGGGCGTCGTCGCTCTCATGAACTACGCCTTGCATGACATCTGTGTCTGCGGCGCTGCGAGGCGATGCAATAAAGTTGTGAGATGTGTTGGCGTCTTCTAGCAGCCGGGAAAGGTGCTGGTCTGCGGCTGTGCGAAGCTGTTTGAGGTAGTGGGTTGAGCACCGTCCGCCCCCGCAGCTGTCGCTGCAGCTGTGTTGATTGTTATCATAATTCATGCCACTGACACAATGCGCTGCTTCACGGTGGGCATCTGTATTTGAGTTTTGTGTAGGCGCGAAGTAGGCCGTGCATGGGACCACCTGCTGGATTAGTTGCTCCATACCAAAGGTGCGCGAGAGGCGTGGCACGACACTGCAGAACTCCACTTCCTCCAAGACGTCCAGTCGGGCGTCGGCGTCTCCTGGCAAAATAGATGCAACCGAACCACCATTACCACCAGAAAACGCCTCACTATGCGCCGTCGCAAGTAAAGTTGCAGGTGTCGTAGTTGTTCCCTCCTCCTCCTTCACACCCTTCTCCCCAGTCGTTGTCTCTCCATCGCGCGGGAGGGCATGGTGCGCGGGAGAACCACGGGGACGCTTACGCAGTGTGTTCTCATGCGGAATGAGCTGCTGGACGTGGGTGGGTGCTTGAGGGAGTGCAGGAAAGAGGGAAGCAGCCAGCGGCGTCTGGGAGGTGCTGCCTTGAGCACAGTCAGCCCGTCTTATTGGTGCGCCTAAAACGCTACGGGACACCGCAGAGTCTCGGGTATCGCGGCATACACGTCCTCTTCCATCATTTGAAGCAGCTTGATTGTTGCACTTTCCTTCCGTTGTGTTGTCTGGACCCACGGCTACGGTGATGGAAGCCGCGCCAGCAGTGCAGAGAGCTTCGTAGGTGTAACGATCCGCATCGAGCCAAACAGATGCCAAAGCAGGCCGTTCCTCAACACGCGCATAGCGAGTGGAAGGGGTACTCTCAGCTTGGGCTATAGAAGACGACGGCGGTTGCTGCTTCATTACTTGGCGGTCGACCACGTGAAGAATGTGTTTTGACACCGCCGTTGCTGCTGGGGTGGTAGCGGTGAGGTCTGAGCTTGGCGAAGGTGATTGCGCCTCACTCGTGGGTGCCGCACTGGTGTTGTTCTCGTTTTGTGTTTTCGCTGACTGTCGCAACTGCTGTTGTCTTTGTTGTTGCTGTGTGCCAGCCGTAGACGCAGTCGGAGGTGGTGTCGCAGACTGTGTCGACGAGGATGTGTTCCCCATGATTATTATAAGGAAAAATGGTCAGATACTAAAGAAGAAAAAATAATGTTTCACCTGTAAAGGTGGAAAAGGTAAATCAACATAATTAGAATTAACAACGTTGAAAACGTGCATTGAAGCGAGAGACAAAAAGGTCAAGGGAAATAAATATTTGTTTGAGAAGAGAAACACTTTTGATTAATCAGCCTTCAAATCAAAAGAAGCAAGGATATGAGAATCCCCAAAGGTGCATCTAAACGATTCTGCGTCAGTGCTCTTATCAAATACGACTTGTTTCGGCTTCCACGTCGCTGACTCTTTGTTTAAACGCCAGCAAGATATTCAAAATTTTGTAACGGCAACTCGTACTCTTTAGTTGTCAGCAAAACGTAGAGCATACGCTACTTCAGGTACGTCGCAAAGTCATCCATGAGAGACAATGGTCGGATTCTGCTATGTAAACTCAAGTGCTAGTTCATAATATCAATTAAAGCTCGAGTAATTTGTTAAAATGTCTAGTGCACAGATGCAAAGAACAAGAAAGAGAATCATAAGCGTAGCGTGAAGTGCCTCTGCAAGTGCATAACCCTTTATCAGGTCTGCGAGCTGTCCAAAACGAGTCTCTCCAACATACAGAGGTTAATAGAGAGAGTTTAAAAATGCGAAAGTAGAACGGATACACTGCAAGAAGGGGATGGCACGTTGAGGCACGCACGCCTAACTAAGTATCGCTAAGCAAAAATACTTCATCATAAACGATCACAAAGGCAAGAAGGAAAATGAAAAAAAAATCACCCGCGTGACACAGCAAGGTGAACAACAACCTCATCAGCATCATAAACAATAAAACGTAAAGTGAGAAAGCGAAAAGCCGAAAACAAAAATAGGACATTTCTTTGTTTTTCCTTCATCGCGGTGGTAGAAGCCTAGAATAACAGATTCAGTTCTACTTCTTTGGGTTGGTGTCAGCGGGCTTGTTGCTAGAGGCGGCAGGGCCAGACGAGGAGGACGGCTTGCTGCTACCGGTGTTGCTGCTGTTCCCCTTCGCGTCCTTCATTGGCGGGCACCCCGTCGGCAGCGGTGGCTGCGGCCCGCTTGGCTTCCCCATCGTCTCCCCGAACAATTTACGATGACGCTCCATCGCGGCGGTGAAAGAAGCGTCGTTGGCGGCCTTGAACGCGTCCTCGGCGGCCCGGGCGGCGGCAGAGTCGGCCTCCTCGTACTTCTTGTACGGCGCCTCCTTCGGCGTCTCCTCGTAGTGGCTGGCGGGGTGCACCGGCGGGCGGCCCTCGTTGTCCTCGAAGCGGATGCCGTCGTTGAACGTGACCTGGAAGGGCAGCTGCTCGCCCGGCTTGCGGTTCGACGTCCAGAGGTGGCGCCACTCCGCACGCGGGCCATCGCGCGGCTCGACGAACTCACCCGCCTTCACGAGGTCGTACTCCGGATCCTCGCTCGGGTCGGTCTCCTTGCCGTAGCGGATCTGCTCACGGAAGCGCTCCTTGGCCCGCTCCACCGCGCCCTCAAAGTCGCGTGGGCGGATCTTGCCCGGGTACGACCACGGCTCCTGGACCACCTCCGTCCGCTTCACCATCTCCCACTCCTTGTCCTCCTCCTCCATAATCCGCCGGAGCACCTCCTCCTCCTCCTCATTGCATCGCAGCAGATGGCCCTGCTTGAAGCCGTAGCCCTCCGCTCGTCCGTGGTGGTCCGGGCTGCCTTGGTAGATGTGCGAGAACGGGTAGCGCGGGTAAGCCTCCCACTTCCCGGTAGGCCCCATCATGTCGTAGCAGTACTTGTAGCGGAAGGTGCGATTGCCGTGCTCGTCCACCGACTCATCCCACTTCAGCAGCATCTGCGGCGGGCGCGGAAACATCTCGAGCGGGTCCTCCGGGTTCTTCGGCTGCCAGTCCTTCAGCCGGAACAGCTCGTCTGCGTCCATGTACCAGTGACCCACAATGTCGCTCTTCGTGTTCGCCACGTGCCAGCGGAACGGCGAGGTCGTCTTCGTGTTGTACAGCAACGGATCGCAGTAGCTGCCGGGCACCATGCCGTAGGCGGACAAGGGCGCAAAGCAGACCTGCTCGAGCCGTTGCTGGTGCAGGTAGCCCTCCTGAATAGGCGAGATCCACTCCTCATCCCAGGTGTATAAGATCCACGCACGGTGGCGAATTTGGCGCCACAGCCGCAGCAGACGTCCGGGTTTGACGTTTTTGAACGTCGTCGGTGGGGCGTTGACGTCATCCTCCTCGGCCGCCCACACGCGCAGCAGCGGCGTGGTGCGGAGGAGTTTGCTAGAGGTGGCACGCAGCATGGCGAGACAGGCAAGTTAATGGAAAAACAAAAGTAATAGTAACAAGGTGAAGAAGAAACAACCAAACAGCGAGACAGCGTCAGAGCTTGCACACTTGCTGTGTGGTTGTGTCCGTGTCTTTATCGGAGATAAATTCTTCGGTAGAAGTGTGCCTGTATCTGCCTTAGAAATGAAGCAGATTGACACAGACTGGGCGGGTGTTACAACGTGGAAGGATAAAAGAAAAAAGGTAAGCTAAAGCAGAACAAAAGAGAGTCAGCGTAAAGAAAAACAAAAACAACGACGAGCTGCCAGCGAGAAATTGGAAAGCAAGAGAAACAACCTTGGTGCTTAATATTCTCTTTTTTGGTGAGTGTCGCTATTCCTTTTTTCGTCTGGGTGTGTGTGTGTGTAAAACCTGACTTTAATTAGCGGTGCTAAGGAGATGATGATGTCTAGATGCGAGTACTACTATGTAATCACTAATGCTACAAATTGGTTTTTTGTTTCTTTTCAAACAGCTACAATAAGAAGGCCGCTCAGAGGTTTTCTATACCGAAAAAAGAAACAGCTACTGAG
>MDUD01010059.1:0-27224 GCA_002216565.1 Crithidia mellificae
TTTATGTGCTTGAGATAAACACCTAATAGAGCAGTTGTCGGTGGCAGTGTTAGTGTCAGACATATTTCAGTTTTTCTTTTCACGTGTGCACAGCGGCTTGCGAAGATCCTCTTTTTCCTCTTAGTTTCTTCCCTTTTTTTCTTAGACTCGTTCACTTCGACACAGCTGCCTTGTGGAAGCCCTCGCTGTATTCTTCTGCAAGAAATGCAATAGGCCCGCATACAACGACAGATGCGCAAAAGCGAAAAAGATGAAAGGCCGTGCAGCGACATGGCTACACGAAAAACAAAAATATCTGGAGTTAAGCACGCCTTTTCCGAGCAATAAACCGCACAACCTTAGCAAGTCACGAGGACGCGTTCATCAAAGAGAACTTAAAAAAAGCAGTGATTTACTGAAATTGCGGCTTAGTGGACGCGTCCAAGTTTGGCGTAGCACTGCTGGCACTCGTGCTGCAACTGCTGCCGCCGCTCCCACTGACTCCAGCGCTGTTTGCGGTGCCGTGCAGCGAGCTGCGTGCCACCTGGTTCGTTGTGCGGATCGCCCACAAACACTTCTCGTACAACACAAACGCCATCACCGTCGACGGAATCACACGCGCCACGTTCACAGGCAGACCACGGTACATACCGAGGAGCCCCTCGCTGCGCCAAATCGTCTGCAGCCCCACCCACATGCTCTTGTACTCGCGGTTGCCGTGGTTGCGCTGGTCCTGCAGCCTCGTCCGCACCACCTCTAGTGGATTGAAGAGGCAGCACGCCACCGCTTTGGAAAAGGCGGAGGCCATGGCCACCTGCAGCGGTGAAGGGTCCTCGTGGTTCGTGAAGCAGTTGCGGCGGAACCACTCGTAGAGCGTCACTTGAATTGTCGTGTTGCTCGTCAGCACGATCTGCGGGCCCAGGCCACGGAACATGGCCGTCCAGCCCTCCTGCTGCACAATGGCGCGCACGCCGGCCCAGCCGGAAGGCAGCGGCTTCGCCGGCATCCCGTTCACCATGCGGTGGCCGTCAAAGAGTTGGCGCCGCGTCTTGAGCACGTGCAGTGGGGTGATGACGGCCCCGGTCAGCGTCGACGCAACACAAGCGCTGAGAAAGTCACGCGCCGACGCCTCGGCAGCCGAGTCGGAAAGGCGATCGCCGAGCAGCTCCGTAACGTGCTGTTGGGCAGAGCGGAAGGTGAGAAGGTAAAGGCCCCAGCCGAGGCTGTGTGACACGACGGAGACGCCGATGCCCTTGTACATGCCACGCAAGCCTTCTTGCTGGACGATCTCGCGTGCTGAGCGAAGCGGCATGGTGCGGCTGCCCTGGTGGAGGGTGTGCATGCGGGTGCGGAGGAAGTCAAGAGGGTAAAACATCATCATGGCCGCAGACCCGCCCAAAACTCCAGCGGCGCCGTGCATCCACGGCTGCTCTCCCTTCGCCAGCCCGGAAGAAGAGCCGTGCGAGGCGGCCGCGGAGGCGGAGACGGATGAAGACAACCCTTGCGCCATTGCAACTGCCTATGGAAGGCAAGTAAAAAAGAAAGCCAAGCCCAAAAAGAAAAAAGTACTTGGAATAAATTTTTTTTTTTGAGAACCCAGTAGATACGGTTTGTTTTCTGTACGTTCTCCACTATCTACTTCTTTATCTTTCTTGCTATTTTTTATTGCACCAAACTTCAAAATGGGGGAACAAGAAATGGAGTGGAAAGTGTCGTCAGAGACTCAGCAGATGTGCTGCGTTGAATGCAAAGACGTTATGTTTTTTTTTCTTTTCTTTCTTGAAAAATACAGGTTCTATATCTCACAAACACGCGAGTTAAAAAAGGACGCTAGTACTCAAATAAAGGAACAGGAACACAAGCAAGGTTAAAAAAAAAAAGCTAGAGCTGAGGTCCGTAAGACAGGTCTGATTTGACGAGGGAGGACCAAAAGACAAGAAACAAAGTAAAACGAAGGGGCGAACAAGGAGCTCTGAAGATGAAACGTGAGAAAGACAGGCTAGAAGTCAACGGCCGTTTTATGAAAAAAAAATTGGTTGAGCTAATAGAAGGTAATAATTATTGTGATGCTTGCACAAAAGCGACAAGGAGGTAGAAAAGACGAGAGGAGAAAGAAAAGACCAGCTGGATGGCGCAGCAACAAAGCAGATGATGAGAAAATAAAGAGGGAGAAGAACGAAGGCTGCGCGCTGTTCGTGAATATGGAAAAGAAAAAGAAAATGACCGAAAGTGTTCAAAAGCCTGCGTTAAGTGGCAGCGGAAAGCAAAAAGGCTCCGGCAAGCAACTTCAAGCTTAAGTTTAAATTATAAGTGAGAGTGAAAGCAAAAAGATAGGGGAAGAGCAGCAATGTTGAGTGCTGCAAACAACAGGAAGAAAACAGAGTAAAACCAGCTCARCTTTTTTYRAGAGATCAGAAGAAGAGCGGCGTTTAGGGTTCACTAGAAAAATTGGAAAAAAAGAAAAAACAGAAAACTAGGTAATGACGTTTATCAATGATGACTGTTGTGTATGGAGAACAGATATATATTTATAGAATGGAACTACTGCTTCAGAATATGATGCACACGCACACACACACGCACAAGCGTGGGTAATTATGTCGCCAAAATTATAAAGAGACCAAGATGAAAGAACGGAAAGGAAGAAAGTGAACGAATCAAAGAGAAGCAAAACGATTGTATCTATCGTCACATTTCGGCTTCAATGTCTCATCACCACGTAAGCTCACCTATTTGCTCTTAATTCGACGAAGGCATGGTTAGTAGAGCTTTGGTTTTAAGCACCCAAAAAAAGCTTTCTTGTTTCCAAACGAATCTCACTAGCACGAAAACATTCTGGCACATGACGAGGGCACGGAATCCGGAAAGCATAATAGAAAAAAGAAACAACTTTTTCTTTTGACCTTACTTCGCTGCTGCAGGTTAGGACAAAACAGAAGGGCAAAGAGCTCTTTTTCTTTTATCATCTTGCACAGCAGCTAACAATCCCTCTGGGACCTTTCTTTTGTTTGCACACGGGTAAACTTGCTTCTTTTAAGTTGTTGTTTTTTTTTTTTCGCTCGCTTCATCCGCAGTGAAAGAAAGCCTCATTTAGGCAAAAAGTACTAGAAAAGACATTGCTCACACTTCGGCGATGAATAGAGTAAAACCTTTTTTCTTAACGATGCGCGGTGTGGTGTTCGATATAAAAGTTTCAAGAAAGCAAAATCGAAAGAGAAACAAAAATGAAAACGACAGAAAAGAGAACAGAATGGAACGCGGGTATCAAACAAAAAAAAGAACCATAATCCACAAAGTGCTCAGCTTTTCTTCCGTGTAGCTCGTCCAGATGCTGAATAAATAATGAAAAAAGCGCAAGCTTCTTCTCGTTTACCCAACCTGGAACTATATTTTTTTTTCTCCTTCTTTTGTGCTCTTGTTGCACCGCCACGTCGACAATAAAACAATATATATGTGTTAACAAGGAAAACCAATAATAGACAAAAAAAAACTAAAAAAAATACGAGAAGGAAGAGGAAAGAAAGTCACAGGTTGGTATATAACTGCGGCTTCTCTATCTTCCTTCACGACACGGGTCAAGGCAGAATCCACTGGCGTGAATTAAAACTGCACTCGCTCCCACTAGCAGTCTCGACTAGCACGTCTCGTCACCAATCTATAAGACGATGGCGATGGACTACTGGGAACTGAGTGCAGCTTTTCTTTATTCTAAACCAAGTGAGATCTTTGTTTGTTTGCCTTTGTCTGTCAACGCCTTCAGCTTTAACATTTCTCCATTTTATGCACAACAAAGGCGTTTTCTCACGCGAACGAACGCACTTGGTAGCCTAGGGCTATGCGTGCGTCCTACACAACACGCAAAGCTGCATAATACATAAAAAAGGTAAAAGGGGGAAAAAAAAACGTGACAGGAAACAGCTGGCCATTGACTTAGCGGTGTTGCATTCCACAGAATAAAGTGAATAAAAACTAGAAGCGTAAGAGAAGTCAGAAACGAGACGAAAGTTGGCTTTGAAAAAGAGGAGGCAGAAAAAGGAAAAAGCAAATTAGACTGAGAGATGGAGATGTGCGAGTTCAGAGCACCGCTTTTCTTCGCTTCTCGCGAGTCAGTCTCCGCCCTTACGCCGTCCTTCGCGTTTGCGTTCTCATTTCCCCTCCCTCTCCCTCTCTCTCAGACACACAGACGCGGCCTCTCTGAGCATCTTACTGCATCACCGGCCAGTTGAAGGACTCGCGACCCTCCTTGTCCACACGCTCGTAGCCGTGGCGGCCGAAGACGTCGCGCTGCAGCGACACCAGCTGGCCGTACGGCAGCACGGGCTGGTACATCGCGTTCACGTACGCCAGGGAGGCCAGCATGACGGGCAGGGAGACGGCGGTGCTCGTCGTCAGCAGCGCGATGATGCTGCGGTAGTCCTGCAGACCCTCGCCGATCTCCTTCGTGAAGGCGTCCATCAGGTTCGGCAGGTTCGGGTCCTGCTCGAAGGCCTTCGTCATCGGGCTCAGCAGGTAGCCCTGCAGAATGCAGCCCGCGCGGAAGGTCGCGATGGTGGCGGGCAGGTTGAGGCCGAAGCCGTACACCTTATCCAGCTCACGCAGGCACTGGAACATCTGGGCGTAGCTGGCGATGATGGAGATGGTGACGGCGTGGTAGAGCGCGCGCACCTCCGGCGCCTTGGGGCTCTTGTCCTTCAGGGTGTGGCCGGTGCCGGCCGGGAACTGCGGGAACGCCTTGGCGTTGGCAATGCGCTCGTCCTTGTACATCGTCATCTCGCGCGAGATCACGGCCATGTTCAGCGACGGGGCCGGCACGCCGACCTCGAGCGCCTCCTGCGCCGACCACAGGCCGGTGCCCTTGGAGCCGATGCGGTCCTTCACCTTCTCGGACAGGTAGTTGCCCGCCGCCTCCTTCGCGCGGCACGCGGCGATCGAGATGTCGAGCATGTACGACTTGAGGTAGCCCTCATCCTTCCACGACTGGAAGACGTCGGCGATCTCGTCGTTGTTGAAGCCGAGCGCGAGCAGCCCGTTGTAGGCCTCACCCCAGATCTGCAGAATGGCGTACTCACCGGCGTTGTGGTACATCTTCACGCACGAGCCCGCGCCGCCCTTGCCGTTGAAGGTCACGCACGGGCGGCCGTCCTCGGCCTTGGCGGAGGCGGCCTCCACAATCGGCCGCACCTCCTCCCACACGCTGGGCGTGCCACCGGGGAAGAAGGCGGGACCCTTGCGAGCGCCCTCCTCACCACCGGAGATGCCCATGCCGAGGAAGCGCAGCCCGCAACTCTCGAGGTGCGCCGCGCGCTTGTCCTGGTCCTTGAAGTTCGCATTACCCGTATCAATGATGATGTCGTCCTTCTCAAACACGTCCTTCAGCTGCTCGATCGTGGAGTCGGTGGCGGCGCCGGCCATGACAAGGATGAACGCCTTGCGCGGCTTCTTCAGCGAGTCCGCGAACTCCTTCATCGTCTCGTACCCCTTCAGGTTGGCCGCAAACGGCTCGTGCTCCTGCGCCTTGAGGAACTCCTGCGTCTTGGCGTAGGTGCGGTTGAAGACGGCAACGTGGAATCCCTTCTCGGCGATGTTCAGCGCCAGGTTGGCGCCCATCACACCGAGGCCGATGATACCGAGGTCGTTCGACATGGTTGCTGGTTTGAGGCAAAGAGATAAGCTAATCTTTTCTTTTTGGTGTTTTCGTGGGTTATTGTCGACTGAAAAAGAAGCGTCAAGGAAAGTAAAACTGGTTCGTTTATATATAACGAAAGAACCGGTAAACTTGCAATGAGGCAAACAATAGTAATAATAATCACAATAACGAAGGAAAAAAAAAGCGAAGATAGGCTCAGAAAAAGTGAGAGATGTATATAGAAGCGAGTTTGTTTACGACAAAGACGGAGAACGGTACGAATAAAGCGGTCAAAAATGTATTTTTAAGGCTTTGCTTCGAATTCACAGTCAATTGAAAAATAGATGCGAGGGTAAAGAACCTGCAGTTGAACGAGAAATGAAAAGGATATACGGGAGTGGACAGAACACGAGAAGAGAGGAAATAAAAAGGAAAAAAAGAAGGAGTAGAGTTTGCTGAATGATCCTCAGAGAGAGAGAACAATAGAGCGCATACATGCAGTGCA
Source organism: Crithidia mellificae (assembly GCA_002216565.1). Lineage (NCBI taxonomy): Eukaryota > Euglenozoa > Kinetoplastea > Trypanosomatida > Trypanosomatidae > Crithidia > Crithidia mellificae. The sequence goes on from MDUD01010059.1 coordinate 6,111, forward strand.
CTGATTTACTGAGAGAAAGCTAGGTAAATTGTATAGGTGGTCGTAAACCTGCAACGGAGAAGCAACTCTGTGTTTGAATCTGCGTATTTGCGAGAGCAGCGTCCTGTACCGTTCAATCTATGCAAGGCCGCAATTGTGATTCAGAGTGCATTGTTACATTGACACAACCACCTGTATAGTTGTATTGTTGTGCTTTTGTTTGTGTTGCAACCCTCTTTTATTTTTTTCATACAGAAAAAATTATGGATTTAGAATGTGAATAGCTGAGAAAAGTTGCAACTGCCTCCTTCTTTGTTGTTGGCATCTACACTACGGCTCTGCATGTTGAACCTGACGCATGCTTACCGAAGAAGCGCACCACAAAACACTCTCTCAGTCGAGCCGACTGGCGTCGTTGCGGTTGATCGCCATGTTCATGCGCAACCGCTCCTGCTCCGCCTCGATAGCCTGAATGAGACTGGCCCGTTTTGCTCGTCGCCGCGCTCGCCGCGCCGTCAGTTGTGCCTTTACCCGCTGACGCCGTCGCGCACGCGACGCTGACGCTTTTGTTGGTGGAAGTGGAGCTGTACCACTTTTGCGTTCATCCGATCCTTCATCCGGTGCGGCTGCCGTGGCGGATGACCCGCCCGTCTTGCGCATCAGCTCTGCCAAGGGCCGTCGCAGCCGCTGGCGCTTTGCAGCCTCTCTCGCCAGCCACGCCGCCGTCTCCGCCGGTCCCGCTCCTGCCACGACAATTACAAGCTGGCCTTTCCGAAGCAGCAGTTGGGCCTCCTGGCGGAGGTAGAAGGTGACGAGGCGCTCCGCCGTGTCGGCGTGCAGGGACTCGTTCAGCTTCGTTAGCTCATGCGTCACGTACACCCGACGCTGCGGCGCGACGGCCGCGATGTCCTGCAGCACGAGCAGCAACCGACGTGGCACCTCGTAGAAGACGCACGGGTACGTGGCAGGGGCGACAACAGCGCGCAGCAGACGCAGACGAGCCGCGTGCGAGTCGGGCAGCACGTTACCAAAGAAAAAGGACCCATCCTGGAAGGTCTGCGCCAGCAGCGCGGTGCCATTATCGCCGCCGCTGCTTTCACCCTCGTCATCCCTCTTCGGCTTTTCCGGCGATTCAAAAGGCGAGGTTGTAAGACCGGAGATGGCGAGGGCCCCCATCACGGCGGACGCACCGGGCACCGCCGTCACACGCACCCCGCTGCGCTGCATCTCCTGCACCAACTCCCCGCCCACATCACCCACGCAGGGCGTGCCGCTTGTCGTGACCAGGGCCATGCTGCGGCCACCCTTGAGCAGCTCCACCAGCTTCTCTCGTGTCGCGGTGCGGTTGCTGCGACTGTAGTGAATCAGCCGCCCTTGGTTTGGAATGTGCACGAGGTCGAGCAGCGTCTTGGTCGCTGGGCGGTCCGTCGTGATGATGTAGTCCACCCCACGCAGCACGTCAAGTGCACGGAGGGTGAAGTCTTTCAGGTTGCCAATGGGGATGGAGACGACGTGCAGCGCGGCCTTGTCGATGTTCGACGGCTTCGTGAGCGGGTCGACGGCGTCATCGGAGGTGAGGCGGTTTTTGCGATAGTGGAAAGTTCCGCTGCGCCGTGGCGGCGTCGCGGTGAAGGGTCGTGCTGCCGTGGTGAGGGCGTGGTGCAAAACGGGTGGTGAGGAAGACAGGAGGGATGCGGATGCGATTGAGGAGATGGCAGCATAGCTGCGGGTGCGCATCGGCACTGGTGCTGCTGACGTATGCAAACTGAGTGTCCGAGGTGGAGCGCAAAGTCTCCCACGATGCACTGCGGTGCGGTTGAGCATCGCACGCGAGACAACGAAAATTAATTGTTTTGCCTTTTTCTGTTTCCGTAGAAAGTGGGCGCTAACCTGAGAGACGGCGCACAGGCAAGTGTGCGCAAGTTCTAATCATAAAAACCCATGTTTTATTAGAGAATGAAGGGATAGAAGTGTAGGGAGGTGGACCGTTAAAAGCAAGAGAAGTACTGTACCGCTGGCAGAACTCACTTTGACATTCTCCAAATTTTCACAACACCAACAAAAAAAGAGCACTAATTGAACATTTTAAGAGTTGACGCCCAAATGCGAGGAAATTCCCAACTGATAAATTATACCTCGGGCATCAGTCGCAATTGCGGACACAGTAGGCATGATAGCACTGAACACAGCGTAAGCGTCCCAGGAGTAGTCTTAAATTGTGATTTCTGTTTTAGAAAGCTTTAAACGCTTTATTACGACAAGTTAAAAGAAAAAAGAAATCATTGTACAGCAAATAAACTACCTGACATCAATTGAAAGAAGCAAACAACGTACTCAACCACCGACAACAGAGAAAAAAACAATTATGAGTTATCATCAGCACTGCATTTACTGCAACAGCTTGTCAAAGACGGAAAAGCTACGGCACGCCGCCGCCACTTCGTCAGACAGGCCCACACCAAAAATGTGACCTGAGAGGCACAGAAGCACCGTTTCCTCCGCAAACATGTTTGCCGCCTCCTTCTGGAACAACACGTCCTCGCCAGGTTCGTCGCTGCCGTCAACCTCCTCCTCGTCGTCGGATGCTGCGTCCCTCTCAACATCATCTGTCTCTGCCACAGCTGCAGCGTGGGTAGACGTCTGCTCTTTCCCTTCTTCCTCGCCTTCCCCTCCGGCAGACGCCCCAGCTGCGGTGTGCGCAGCATCACTCGGCACCATGAAAATGGAGGCCACAGCGGAGGCGCTTTGCAGCTGGCCAATGCGGTGCAGCTGGCGCAGCAGACGCACCACTGCGAGAAGGCAGGACACCTGGTCTCGCGCCGCCACATCCTCCGCGCCCCACACGCAGTGCGAGCAAATCACCGACGCCGCCTCGCGGATGTCGGCGGTGTCATCGACCAAGAGACGCAGCAGCACCACAAAAAGCGTCACCGCGCTCTCCGGGCACGCGGCAGACGACCCAGCGGAAGAGGTGGCTGGCGTGGTGGTGGAGGCAGGTGCGTGGTGCTGCACGGCAAGCACGCTGCGGCGCAGAAAAGGCTGTGCGGTGCGCAGCGCCGTCACCACCGCCAGGCGCGACTCCAGCGGCTGCTCCGGCGCAGCGTAGAAGGCGAGTATGTCGGCCACACGTGGCGAGACGGCGTGCGTCGCCGTGGCGTGTGTGTCGTAGCTGGCAACCAGGTCGAGCGCGGCACTGCAGACGTCGGAGTTTTGCCACAACGCGTTCACGGGTGTGTTTGCTGCGGCTGCATCGCTATCGCCCACCGCAACAGCAGAACGAAGGAGGGATGCGACGGTCTCGTACAGTTGCGGCAAAGCGGAGGAGCTCATCGTCGCCGCGTCGCAGCTGCTGATGTGAGGCATTAGTTTCAGCGACACGGCTGCAAAGCGCAGGTGGGTGACGAGTTGCCCCCACGCAATGCAGCCGATGCTCGACATGGCAGCTCCCGGTGCGGCAGCGGCGGTCGCGCCACCCGCGAAAAAGCCCATGAGGCTCTGGAGTACCAAGGAGGTGACGTCACAGTGCACCACGCCGGCTAGCATTTGCAGGACGGCCGCGATCGTTGCCTTGTCCAGGCACGGACTCGTCAGCGTTGCCGACGTCGTCGTCGCTGCGCCGCCGTAGTGAATCAACTGCGCCGCAATCCACGAGATAAGGTCGTGCTCTCCACTCCGCACCGCCAGCGCGGCCGCCTCGTGCCGCAGGACGCGCGTCAAGACGTCTCGGTCAGACGCCGACCACGCGCCCACCTGTGCATCGTGCTGCCCGGCCATGAAAACAATCACCGCGCTCGCACCTTCCATCACGCTGCCGCGCTCCAGCACACCTTGACGGGGCGACAGCACGTAGGCCGCCACGGCCGACACGCAGAAGGTGCGGAGCGCCGACTGCTGGGCGGCGTCGAGGCGCTGCTCCTGTGGTCCGTAGTAGACGAGGTCGGCCAGCAGCGCAAAGAGCGCCGCCGCCACCGTCGGACACACCGCACAGGCCTGCACGAGGACTGCCTCGCAGGAGAGGACGACGTCGCAGATAGCGCGGGACACCGTCTCCGCCACGACAGGGGTGGCATAGCTGCTGCGTTTTTGTTTGTAGTGCCGCCGCAGCGTGCCAACGTACTGGGCGTGAAATTGAAGGAGCTGCAGCAGCGCACCGTGGCAGGCATTCAGCCCACCGCCGGTGCCGCTGGGACGCGCCGACGTCTTGCACACGCCTCGCGTTGCCGTCGATTCCTTCGCGCTCTTCTCCTCCGCTGGCACCTCGTAGGGCAGCAGCGACAGCCCCCGCTTCGCGCGCGCCATCACGCGAGTCAGGGAGGCGATGGGCACGAGGCAGCACAGCGCCACCGCGCTGGCGGAGCGCACCATCAAACTCGGCGACTCCGCGCACCGCAGCACCGCCTCTGACATGCGCGCCGTGTCATCCCACTCCCCGTGGCTCGCCTTTGTAAGCAGGTGCGGCGGGTCGGGCGAAAGCATGGAGAGCAGCTGCAGCACAGGAAAGAGGGCCACGTTCACTTCCGCCGCGGCCTCGCCGGACGAGGCGTCGTCACGCACCAGTCCGTTGCCACGCGTCAGCTCTGCGTAGGCGTAGGCCACCCCGCGCGGCGTCCGCTTTGCCACGTCGTGCAGGGAGGTGTTCACGCCGGAGCCGCCGGTGGACGGGTGCTCGCCGACGAAGCGGTGGATGACGGCGGAGAAGAGCATGAGGGAGCTGTTGCGGGTGTACCAACTCGCGTCGTGGAAGCCCTCCGTCGCCAGCGAGAACGCCTCCTCAATGTAGGCCACGACGCGGTCCGCGAAGACCTTGTCTTCAAAGATGAACTTCATCACATTCAGCGCGTTGGAGCGCTGACTGCGACGGACGTCGTCGGCGGTGCTGCCGAGGTTGCTGTGGCGCTGCTTCACGGCGGCGTCCACGACCGCGGCACCGCCGCTGCCGCCCTCCACCAGCGCGACGTCACCACGACGCGCCACGCGAGTCAGCTGCCGCATCGCAACGGGGAAGAGGGAGTACGGCACCGCCGTGTCCTCTGCCTCGAGGACGGCCAAGATGGCGTGCGGCAGCCCCTGGCTACGGCGCAGCATGCGGCCCATGTCACCCGATGTCACGCCCTCGGGCCCGAGCAAATACGCGAGCAGCTCCGCAGGCAGCTGGTAGAATTGCGGAGCGCGGGAGCGGACCAGCGTGGCGGTCAGCGCCTTGAGGGCCTCGCGCACACACCGCATGACGCCGTTGTGCTTTGTCAGCAGCAGCGCGTGGACCAGCTCGTAGGCGGCAGCGCGCACCGCGTCGAAGGGGAGCAGGTGCACCGCCCGCACCTTGAGCACGCACTCAATGGCCGTCGTCGCCACCCGCATGCTGAGCCACGTGTTGTTCACCACACCACGCATGACCGACTCCGCCTCGGGGCGGCTGCGGTCGTAGACGTGACCGCGGCAGTCGACCACTTCATTCTCGGCTAGCCCGGCCGTCGCACCGGCGGTCACCGTCTCCGTCCCCACCAGCGAGCTGCACGTACGCAGCACCACACAGCAGCACTGCAGGAGCTGCGTGCACGCCGCCGCCTGCGCCGCCGCCACCGTGGCATCCGCGTGCGTTGCAGGCACGTGCGCTGCCTGACCGGAGGGCGTGGATGGGGAAGAGAGTTGACGCTCCGCGGCGGCCATGCAGCGCAAAAGCTCCGCGCAGAGGGAGAGAGAGCCATGGAGCGGGTTGGCTTGGATGTACGCGTACGACGCACTCCCGCGCATCGCGCTCATCGCCGCACACTTCTCCTCTACCGCGACACGCTCTGCGGTGAGAAGGGTGTGAAGTCGCGCGTGCAGGGCGTGGATCGAGTGTCGGTCCTGCTGCGGCGAGCTGGCGGTTGCGTCGCACGCGCGGGTGGCCACGAGCACGAAGCGCTGCACGGCGCCTTCGGCGTTGCGGTAGGTCTGCGCCTTTCGCAAGTCGTGGTGTGCCTGCTCCATGAGCGATTCACATGCAGCCGCGGCACAGGCAGCGTTGTCCTCATTCTGACTGGTGGTGCTGTTGCTGTTGTGCACGCCGGAAGCCCTCCCTGCTTCTGCGAAGACGGCGGCGGGGGCGATGTCGCAGAAGAGGTGCAGCAGCTCTCGTGCACTGTCACGCGCCTGCGACCACCCGTCCGACAGCGTGGCCAACAAGGCCGGCACAATGCAAAGATGCAACAGCCGCGCTTCCCGCTGAGACGACGACGAAGGTAGCGACGGTGCCGCAGTGCCGGCACGCACACCCCACACCGTAGTGTCCTCGCCTTTCAGAATGGAGGAGACGCCGTGTAGGAGAATGTGGTAGCCCATCATCGCGGTGACGCGGCGCTCCACCGCGAGCCCGACGCTGGCGCGGAGACTCACGCCAATGTTCTGGGCAAAAATGCTTGCCAAAGAGGTGCAGTGCTGCAGGACTGCCTGCCGGTACGCCGGAGTGCCAAGCTCGAGCGTGCTGCTTCCCTCACACGATACCCCCTCTCCGCTAGCCGCTGCTGCTGCTGCTGCCATTGCCTTTGGTGTTGCCGTCGCGTCCGCTGAAGCGTTCTTCTCCACCCGCTGCTTCTTCTTTGCTGCCTGCGTTGCCTCACTTGGCGGCGCTGCCGTAACGCCCTTGCTGGCGTAGCTCTCCGTTAGTCGTCGTACCCACTTCTTCAGCATCTCGAGCAGACTCTTGCGCGCCGTGCTGTCGCCGCCGAGGTGCATGTTCAGCACCAGGTACTCCTCCACCTTATGCAGCTGCCACGGCTGCACCGCCTGGATCTTCTTTGTGCCGAGCACGCAGAGGCAGAGGGCGGTGTCGCGGACGTTGTAGTTGAGGCTGTGCGTGCTGGCTTCCAACACGGCGAGGACGGTGCTGCCGGGCGCGATGAAAGGTGTGATGTCGATACCTACACCGCGTGCGCGGGAGAGCACCTCCACCACGCCCTGCTGAACCCGCTCACACACGTGCGGGGCGTCCGCAACGTCCGCATCAGCCTCCGCTGCAGGCTCTGCGGCTGCGCCGTGAGGGGCGCCGGTCCTTCCCACCACCGCGGCGAGGATGGCCGGCAGCAGCGCCGGGTCCTGCTTTACGAGAGGGGCGACGAAGTGTGCGGTAATGTGCGAAACGTTCACGGCCTCGCTGACGTTGGAGGAGACGCTTACAAAGCCCTTCTCGGTGATAGCCTTCGCCAGCGGCTCGAGAATGCCTTCGCGCAGCAGTTGCGACGACGCCGACGTCTCGTCGTCGTCAACAGGACTGCCCTTCACGCGTAACCCTCCGTTCTTGATTGCACGGGCCATCTGCGCAAAGACGTCTCCCGCGACGTTGCCGATTTTGTGGTTGCTCGCACCGGACAACAGGGTGCGCGAGAAGGCGGCGACGGCGTCGTGCGGGGCGTTTGCGTAGTGGTAGTGCCGCTGCAGGACATCAATGAATTTCTTCAGGGGCATCATGGAGAGGTGGCCGAGGAGGGCGTGGTACTTGCCGCGGCGCTCCGCCTGCACGTCGAGGATTTGGTCCAATGTGACGGCGGTGTCCGCCTCGCCGTTGCCAATGATGCTCTCTGCGTTATTGGCCGAGGTCGCACACAGACTACCATCCGCAGGATCGGAAGGTCCGTGTTGTTGCTGCCGCTGCCGCTGGTACTCCTGCTCCCGGCACAGGCGCAGTGCTTCGCCAATCTTCAAAATTTCGTTGTAGGTGCCGTAGAGCGCACCGGACATCTGCTGGGTTCCGTCGTCCCAGAGCGCCATGATGAGCTGCGTCGCGAAGGCCAGCATCGCTTGCAGGGGCGGGGTAGAGGTGCAGAGAGCGCACAGGTGCGCACGCACGTCTGCCGTCAGCGCGGCGCTTGTACTTGCGCTGTGCTTCTCCGTCTCATTCTGCGCCTTCTTTAACGCCGTCGCGGCCGTGCTCACCACCGCGTGGACGTGCCGCACCACGCTGTCGACGGTCTGGATTGCCATGAAGCGCGTCTCTGGTTCTTGCACCATGTTGCAAAACTGTTGCGCCGCAGGCAGGATAACATCATACGCCACCACTGCCGTTATCGCGGGTGTGGAGGACTTCGCATCTGCCACGGTGCCTACGCACGGCTGCGGGGTCAGAAGCGCACCAAAGGTCATCCAGTCCCCGCGAATGGGTGAGGACACGTGCGCCAGAATACCCTTCAGCAGCGCAAAGCATCCGTTTGGAGTAAAAGCGGTGAAAAGGTCGTGCAGCGCCTTTGCGCCGACACCGCCCTGGGCTCGTGCGGCCTCCTGCGGGTCTGCCGCACACACCACGCGCAGCGTCGCCTCGGCGCAGTCAAACAACTCCGCCAGTGATCGCGGTGCGGACGTGTCAGCAGCCACGCAACCATCGGCAGGTGCTGCTTGTTCATCCGATACAGTGGGAGCAGCGTCCGTACTCCCCGCCGCTTCGGCCGCTACCGTTGCGGCGGCTACCGCACTTGCGGCTCGCGTCACGTCCTCCTGCAGAGCCGCGCACACGGCCGACAGCAGCCACCCATCACAGGTGCGCACAGTCAAAATAGAAGCGACCAACAGGCCCACCGCATTCAGCACGTCCTTCGGGAAAATCGGTGACGAAAGCATGACAATGGTGGGCTGCAGCAGCCGGGCCAGCTGTCGGGAGACGTCGTCGCCGGCGTTGCCAGACAGCATGGCGAGCGTCAGTGCGTCCATGTACTTGTGGATGTAGGTGGCGACGACGCGCACGCAGAAGCGAATGTGCTCCAGATCTTCGCCGAAAACGGTGCCGCCCACTACATTCGTCGACGGCTGCACCGCCTCATCGTCTTCGCCTGCGTCGAAGTTGTTGTCGTTGGTGTCCGCTTCATTGTCAGCTGTGCTCTCCGCAGCCGGCTCAGCGTGCGGTACGACGTCCTCCTCAGCGGCAGCTGCAATGGCTGAATCGGAGGCTGCCGCGCCATCCGCTTGTGGCCGACTGTGGCTTGTCGCATTCACCACGACCCACTGAAAGCACTCCGCCAGCAGCGGTAACACTTCCAGAAACGTGTCCTTGAAGATTGACGGCATCATCGGCATGAGCGTGCTTGTGAGCCCGTCGACGGAGTTCAGAAAGTTGAGCACGGCATCGCGAGAGGCGGTGACGCGACTGCTGCTGTGGCTGCTGCCACCGTTTTCGTCAGCAGACGCGGCTGCAGGAAAGTACAACGCGGCATCCGCGCTCGCCGTGGTGGACGAGGCAGCGGTCGCGGCGCGAGCAGAAAAGAGCTCTGAGCTGCCACCGTCACCAGCCTTCCCGGCCCTGCGCAAAACGCGCGCGATGTACAGCTCTCGCACCAGCGACTCCGTCGCGGCGTCAGGCGACGGCAGAAGCGTACGCAGCAGCGTCATGAGTGCGCGGTGTAGATACCGCACGCGGCAGTCCAGCAACAGCGGCACCACCGCCTCCAGCGCCAGCGTGCGGCCCCACGTGTAGAGCTCTCCCGTGGTGGCCGTCAGCATCGCTGCAGCTTTTGCCTTGGGGACATCCTTGATGGCACCGGTCACCTTTGAGATGGCGTGCAGCTGCTGTGCCGGGGTGAGGGAGGGCTGCCGCAGCTCGTGGAGGGCCTTGTCCGTGCTCGACACCACCCTTTCTGCCGCGGCAGACGTGGTGGCGTGTTCGCCATGGGCGACGAGCGACATGAGCGACTGGGCCACGCCGGAGATCAGCTGCTGCAGGTCTTGCGGCATGTCGAAGGTGCTCTGCAGGTCGGGGCGGCGCTGGCGGCGCCGCGTGAGCGTTGGATTGCTCTTTCCTTCCATCACTGTCAACTACAAACACACAAAAAGAGTGAGAACGGGTAAATAGAAAAGAAAAAGCGGAAAGAAAGGCTTTCCGTTGTTGCTGTAACAATGCTTTCTGTCAAATCTTCACTTGCTTTAAATTGTCCGCAAGTTTGTGTTTGAAAGTTCGTCAAATGAAAAATAAAAAAGGGAGAAGAGAGGGGGATCAGAAGCGTGCCGGCATTTGCAGTAACATGATTCAACCGCTTGTAGAAATCTGACAGAAAAAAGTCTTGTTATGACAATGCATAAAAAGAAGCAGCGACAAGTAATTGATGAAGAATTCGTCTGCACTACATACTCATCAACAAAAAAACAAAGGAAAAACAAATAGAAAAACGCCTTTTGTTTTCTTCTTTCTTGATGAGGCTCAGTTCTCGTAACCTCCAGAAGACACCTCAAGTGTGAGGGGGTGAGATGTTTAACTAAGAAGTCGCACCACTTTCTTCACAAGATTTATTATTCGTAATCCTGAGTTTGTTTAAAATATACCTTTTTTTTGTTTGGCGATGTTAACGCAGAGAAAAAGCTGACTTGCCAAAACAAGAACGCTCACCAGAGGAGCACAATAAAGAAAAACAAAAAGAACACAACGGATATACTTCTAGATCGACCACGATTTTTTTTTACTTTTGGTTATATTTGAATACTTACGGGTGGGACCTAAAGCTCAAACCCTTTTACTCAGCTGTGAGGGAAGAAGGATAAAACCAACTGTGCTCGTTGGTGTTTATCTGCACCGAAATCGGAGTAACACACCAGCACACGCAGTGAGGCGTACAAGCAAATATGCACGCTCGCCTTAATTTAACGACTAGTTTCAGACAACCTGCACGTATGAACATACACGCGGTGCCGCCAACAAAAGAAAAAAAAAACAGATACTTACATTCGGTGCCAAAAGAGAGACACATGCACCAAGTCTGACTAAGCACGCGGTATCCGGAACGCCGCGCGCGTACACGCGGTTGGCCGAAGCGCATGCCGCGCAAATTTGCCAGCAAGAAGAAAAACAAAGAAAAGACACAAAAAGAAAGGAACAAAGAAGCGCCAACAAAATTGCCCAACAACGTGTAAGCATAAGTAAGGCCAAAGCAACAGCAACAGTGAATTGAGGAGCAGAACACGAGAACACAGCACCGGAGAGCACGAAGAAAGCACTGGAAGAGAAGAAAATAAATTCTGGTTCACAACGACAGAAAAAAGAAATTAGATGGACAGAAAAGAAAGGTGTACCGAGCCGAAGGATGTGGGGAAAAAGGGACACAAACGCACCATTAGTTTAAAAGCGTCTATTGCACAGGTGTATTTGTGTGTTTCGTCACGCAGCTTTCATCCGCCTTTTTTTCTTTCCGTCCCTTATCTTCACAATATTTTTGTTGTCATCTATCAGCTCTTTATTCAGCTGCCCACGCACATTCTCCAGGTGGCAGATGCTGTCTAGACTACTCCTCGTCGTCGTCATCGATGATGGGCCCGTTCATGTTAAGGTACAAATCACCCATCACTTCCACTTCGTCGTCGTCGTCGTCGTCGATGATAAGGGCCGTCGCGGCAGCCGAGGTGGGGAAGAGCAGCACCGGCGACTGCGCCGTGGCGGACATTGCCGCCGCGCCAGCCACCGCGGTGACCGTGGCGGGCGTGTCAGCAGCCGGCGAGGCCAGCGTTGCCCAGAGCTCGCCGTCATGGAACTTCTTTGTGACGTCGACATCGGAGGCGTCCACGCCGTCCACCGGCTCGAGCACCTGCTTCGGGGCCAGGCAGTGCACCCCCTGCGTCACAAAGCTGGCCTGGTGCTCCACCACCTCAATCTCCGTCACGAGGTTCTGCAGTTCCCGCTGCACCGCACCGCGCAATTCCTCTAGATCGAAGTGACGATCCGCCTCCTTCAGCAGGAAGTTGAACTTGCGCCGCGACAGCGGCTTCTTCGACGTGCGCAGTGCCTGCAGGTAGCCGAGGGTGGTGTTCCAGCGCTCGCGGAAGTCGAGGATCTGCGCCGCCTCGCTGATGCTGACGCGGAAGCGCTTCATTTGGCGGTTGCAGGTGATGCCGAAGAAGACGACACGCGTGCCCTTGCCCGGCACCTCAAACGGCGCCGAGTACTCCACCTGCGGGTAGAGCAGCAGCAGGGCGGCGAAGAGGTAGGTGTTGTTGACGGCGGAGACGCGGGCGCAGGTGATGGTGCTGGCGAGGTTGCGCAGGTCGACGGCGACCAACGCCGCCCCGGACTCCCACGCGACGCTGCTGGGGCTGGCGCTGTTTGGCACCACTTTCTTCGACGTCCGCACAAAGAGCAGCGCGCCGGCGCGGTCCTTCACGTTGATCGTGCCCGCGTCGCGCACGAAGAAGAGGCGACGTGCCAGCGCCACGGTCTCGAAGAAGGTGAAGATGGACGCGTTCGTCTTGATGCTCTGCGTCACCGCGGCCAGCGTCGAGGCGTCGTCGAGGTCGTCGACGAAGGCGTAGTCGGAAATCTGCACGCGCAGGTAGGTGATGAGGGTGCGGATGTGCTCCAGCCGGTCCTCCTTCACCTGCAGCCGCGACACCAGCGGCTGCGTGGCCGCCCCGCTCGCCTTCAGCCGCCACCACTCGAGAAAGACAAGAACGTCCGCCAGCAGGTCACTTTGGTTCGCGATCTCGCCGGCGTACTCCTGCCGCGACTCCAGCACGTTCTTCTTCCACGCCGCGAAGGCCTCGCCGGACTCGCCGGAAGGGAAGCGGTAGGGCAGCGCGCACACGCCGGCCACCACCACCCCCACCTCGCTGTGGCCCAGCGCACAGCAGTTGATGACGAGGTGCGCCAGGTCTACCTCCAGCGGCAGCCGCGAGGCAATTTCACCAGCAAAGGTGAGGCTGACATCCGACAGGTTCGCAATGAGGCACTTCTCCGACAGGCTGTGCTTCACCTGCTCCATGCTCTCCGCATCGAGGGGGCTGACCATCTCGTTGTTCGCGTGCTCGATCGGCAGCTGCGCACGCGAACACTGCAGCAGCGCGTCCTCGACTTCGTAAACCGTCGGCTGCGGGGCCTCGGCGCTCGGCAGCACCGCCTCCGCCGCGGGCGGGTAGACGGCGATGTACGCGCCGGGGTACACAGCACCGGCCATGCAGCGCCGCTCCGCGACGTCGGCCTTCGACGCCCACTCCGACGCGCTGGAGGCCATGAAGCCCTCCGACTTGTTCTGCAGGGCGAGGCGGCGGGTCGTGCCGAGGTCCAGCACAAACGTGGCATCCTCGTTGTTGTAGTTCGTGAAGGCCATGACGGAGTGCAGGACGCAGACGCGGTGCCGCGCCGCCGTGGCGCTGCCGGCGTCCTCCTTGGAAGGGAAGCGGCCGGCGTAGATGGTGGTGTCCGCCAGCTGCTCCTTGTGCAGGGCCTCCACCATCTCACGCGAGTCGCCGGTGAGGATGTAGATGGCCTGCGGGCACGACGGGGCGGCCGCGAAGATGCGGCGCACCACCGCCGCCGCCACCTGCACGGAGTGGTCCACGATCTTGCGGTGCGGGCCCGGGTACTTGCCCGACTCGTCGATCGCCACATCCAGCACGTCCATCTCGGCCAGCGCGTTGGCCTCGTCGTACGTGAAGGCCGTCACCGGCCGCGCCGGCGGTGCGTCGAGGGTGGCGACGGTCTGGTTCGCAAAGAAGGCCTGCATGCGCTCCGTCAAGGCACCGCTCACGCACACGACAAGGTGCAGCGGTGGCGCGGCGGCGTCGAGGTTGGCGCTCTGCCGGTACACGCGCTCCCGCAGCCCCCACAGAAAGTACGAGAGCAGCGGGCTCATGCGGCTCATGTTGGGCAGCACGAGGTGCGTGAAAGGGGCCATGCCGTGCTGCGAGGTCAAGTAGACCAGTGCGGTGTCGACGTCGGTGACCCAGAGCGTCGTGCTCGTCTCGCCGCTGAAGGACTGTCCGGTCAGCTCCCCGACCGGGCAGTTGGCGCCGATGGCGCGCAGCGCGGCCGCCACGTCGGAGACGTCGGAGTAGTGCGGCACCACCACGAGCACCTTCTCACCGCCCTGCCGACTCACCGCCACGGCGAGGCGCAGCGCGGCGAAGGAGCGCTGCAGCAGCACCACCTGGTGCGACGCAGCCTCGGCCAGACCCGCAACAACGCCAGAGGCGGTCGGAGAGGTCGTGCGGTCCCCGCCATTTCCCTCGCTCGCCGCGGCAGCCGCGTTCTGAGAGTCGATCACCTCCCCAAGCTTCTTCGACACCGCAATCGGGTCCGAAGAGGGCTTGTGGAAGTCAGTCCGCATCGTTTTGTTGCCGCCAAACACAACACCCTGGCCCACCTGCGCAATCGCGTCAAGGTCAAACTTGAAGACGTTCGAGTCCGCACCAGCCGGTGTGACGTTGCCAGAGTTCTCCGGCGCAGTAGCCGGGGTGGCAGCAGCAGCAGCAGCAGCGGTCGCAGGGGTAGCTGCGGCGCCATTGGCCGTCGACCCGCTCGCCGCATTGCCGCTCTCGCCGCTGCTGTTGTTGTTGTTGTTGTTACTGGTCGTGCTTCCGTTGGCATCTGCGCTGCCGGCAGCCGGCGTGGTGGAGCTGAGGCTCTCATTTGGGCCGGCTCCCGCCGTTGCAGCCGCCTTCGTCTTGGACGGGCTGCGGCGCTTCTTGCCCATGAGGGCCTCAATGTTAAACTGCAGGGTGGTGTTCGGCTCGGTGGGCAGCGCCGCACCCACGCCCCCTGGCGGCAGAGACCCGGGCGAGATCGCGCCAGGCGAGTCCACCGCTGGCGCTATCGCCGGCGAGGATGAGATCTTCCCACCTTTTCTACCCTGACGAGGTGCAATCGGCATTGGACTTGTGTGCTTGTGCGTTAGTAAGTGACTAACTTTGCGACCGCGTGACGGCGTCTCTAAAAACTGCTTGTTTGAGTTTTGTTTTAGTGTATTTTATTCGTCCGTGTTTTGCTTCAGTTATCTCTTCGTTGAAGGGTAAAAATGAGTTGCACGAGTGGAAAGAATAAAGTGAACAGGAGCAAACAAGAAAAACGAAAAGAGAAAGGGAAGTGCAAAGAAAAAAAGGGCGACGATGGAGCTCAATTGAATAAAAAAACTTAACTTTACAAAGATAGGGAGCGAGAAGTAGTGGAGAGGGCGTGAATGAGAGACGATTAACAAATAAAAAGTTGTTTATTACGTCTGTACTCTTCAGCTGCCTCAACCTGTCCTGCTGCTTGCTTTCTCTATGTAAAAAAGGGGGGGAAATCGAGCAATGTATAGTAGTATCGTGTGCAATTCTCTCTAGGGCTATAAAGCACTTCACGTGACCGCAGATGATTAAATGAAAGCTGGGCTGCTCTCTTTCTTTCTCCGACAAGAAAACAAATTGTCAAAAGACAAAAAAAAGTAGCCGTGAACCGACGCTCGTGCAGAAAAGATTAGCGTATATATACAAGTGAGAGCAGATATATATATACAAGCTTTGCTGTTAAACAAAAAAAAAGGTAAAGCTGTAAATGTTAGTTTACTGTTATGGGTTGTGTACAGCCGTGATCTGGGCTTTCCACACTGATGGGCTAACACGGCGGGGAGATTCGTGGATCCGAGGACAAAAACAAAAAGATTGCATGGGGAAAATAATGGGAGTACACGCAGAAAAAGAGGGAAAGGAAACGGTGAAGAAAAAGAAGAGGCGGTGAAAAGGCAGAGAAGAATCTTCACTCTTCTTCTCCCCGTCACGCTTGCCCGCGGCAACAAGCTCGCTAAACATCTTTATCGTTGAGCTTCATCGCGCCTGACGAATCCGAGAAGAAAAATGACAAAGCGAAAAGAAATGGTGCGCGGTAGTATCGTGCATGCTTCCTGTCCGCACACATAGCGCTCCGACTAGTCCAAGGTGGCATAAATACGCCAGAGGTCCTCTGTCAGGCCACAAAGAGTGTTCTGCAAACACAACAATACTTTGTGGGCTTCACCGCAGCTTTGCAAGCTCTTTTTTTCGTTTTCGTCTTCGCTTTTTCCGTACAGAGGCATTATTTCTTTTTCCGTCGCGGCATTGACGACATGGATGCAGAACGCGGTGTGTTTCAATCATTTTCCTTTTTTCGTGAGGCTCCCCTTTTTTCCTGCGCTGATAAGTTTACACGTGCGACGACGTTAGCCCTGCGGCATCTTCGTCGTCACCCAAAAATTTGTTGGCCGGTGGAACTCCTCTTCGTTCACGTTCTTCTCCCACACGGGCCGAGTCCTGTCGTAAGTGGCGAGGCGCACCATGTAGCGCGTTGTCGCCTCCCACTCTGACTGGGCTGCACCAGCAGCGGCCGGCGCCGACGCCGCCGCGGTTGAGTCGCCACTACCACTGTTCACCGCAGCAGCACCAGCAACAGCAGCAGAGCTCGTAGCGCTTGTGGCGGCGTGGCCGCGCTCCATCTCCTCCTCCGCCTCCTCATCCGCATCCGCCTCCGCACGCTGCGTCGTCGGGGCAACGGATGCAGCACCAGGCGCAGCGGCAACCGCACCGTTTGCCTCGCCGACAACAGCCGGGGTGCTCGCCGTGGCGGTCACGGCGGTGCCCATGGCGGCCAGGCCGGCACTGCTCTTCGCGGCTTGCTTGATCATCAGCGCATCACGGCGGCGGATGGCGTCGTCGAAGGTGACCCCGAGGTGCGCTGTGATGGTGTGCGACACACGCAGCACCTCCTTCCGCAGCTCCGCCTCGCCTGCCGTCCGCAGGGCCGGCCGCATGAAGCGCAGGTACGTTGCCAGGCAGTGCACCTCGGCCGCGGCGTCGTAATGGTGGTCGAGCTCGTCGTCACACTGGATGAGGTGGTTAAAGTGCACCTGCTCCCGCACCTTTGCGTTAAAGAAGAAGAACTGATTCTCCACTTTAGCCACATCGTACGCTTTTTGAAAGGCACCCTGCGGGACGACCAGGCGGCCCTCCGTGCTGGTGGGTCGCGTCCAAATGGGCAGCAGCATGTCACCGCGCAGGTAAGGCACCGTGCCATCCTCGCGAATCAAACGTGTCTCCTTCACCGCCCCCTGACCACCAAACGCAGCCGATTTGCTCGTGTAGGGCAGGCGAAACTTCAGCATGCTGTGCTCGCCATGCAGGATGTTTGTCCAGCACTCCTGCGCCCGCATGTTCTCGGCGACGTGCTCCTCAAAGTTGGGCAGGGCGACGCTGCCGGAGCGGATGTCAGAGACAAAGAGAAGTGGCTTGTTCCGCTCCAGTGCCACTTGCGCCAGCAACTCCAGCCCTTTCGGCAGCGCCAGCGGTGGCTCGTACATGGCAGGAATGTCTTCCGTCCCGCGTGCGACATCCAGCGTGCCAACAATGCCCTGCAGCTGCTCGTGAATCGCCTTCTTCTCCTCCTGCACACTGTCCACGGCGATGTGGCGGTACACGAAGCCGAGCCCTGGCTGCACCTCTTCGAGCCGCCGCGCGTTGATGTCGTAGGCCGTGGCATTGGTGAAGAACTCGTTGCGCAGCCAGAAGTTCTTGCGCGGCTCGAGCACCGGTCGGTCGAACTGGCCCGGGTCGATTAGCTCCCACGTGTGGCGGCAGTCGAACATCTCATCCAAGAAGGCCAGGTGGGTGCCCGGGGCGGAGCCGGCGTAGACGATGTGGTAGGACACGTCAGGCTTGCAATACAAGCTGAGGAGCTGGATCTCGGAGAGGAGGAGCTTGCGCTGGCCCCAGTGGATGGCACTCTTGATGTCGGTATTGCGAGAGCGGTACGGCTCTGCGGGGAAGTCGTCATCAAGCAGGACGGGGAAGGGCAGCGTGGAGGGGTAGTGGTAGACGGTGCGGTGCGTCAGCTTCTTGCTGGCCACGCCGTTAGTGAGGGAAGAAGACAGGGCGGTGGTGTACAACTCGTTCAGCAGTTCCTGCCGCTGACGCTTGCGCTTCTGGTAGCTGCCGCCTCCCATGGGTACGAGTGTGTGCAAATGTTCCTGGGAGGGATTTATGTGTTTTGGAGTGGGTGGCTTTGTAGGTATCGCTCCGAACAACTACGTTGATTTCTGTTCTCTGCGACAAAAGAGAGGCCCGACAGCCACGTCGTGCCGTAATTTTTCGCTTGTTTCCTAAAGAGTTGCTTTAAATATATATAGGCGCAAAGAAGCGGGAAGCGTTCAGTGTGACGAAAGAAAGGAAAAGAGCAACGAGAGGACGCCAGCGGCAGCAGGAAGAAAATAGGAGAGTACGCACACAGTTATAGGAAGTGGCCATACAGTGCCTCGAAAGTGTTATTGCCCAAATTAGAGAAAAAAAGGATTGAGCATTAAAATATTCTACTCTACATCTGTATCATCAAAAGAAGCCCTCAAGGGGTCATCTCACGCCTCCCTTGACCGCACAGACCTTCTACTCGACGCTAAAAGGGGGTTTTTCCCATAAACAAATTTTTTGTGCCTTATTCATTGTCTTATGGTATGTTATGTGTGACTACATCACAAATCTGAGTATAGGCCTGGTTTTTCTCCCAGCTCGCATTAAAATAGTAAAAAAAAATGCTTTACTAAAAGCAATAGTTGAAATAGGAATTGCACAGCTCTTATGGTGCCTTCTTTATCTTTCCGTGTGCAAGGATTCCATAATACATGAGACCGAGGCTGCAAGGCCACTTCTCTCAGCAGAAAGACTTCATTTTTGTGTTAGGAAAAAAAAGGCTCTCAATAGGGCAGACGCACCTTGCAGTGTCCGCGCTATATAAATTTCCCCCTTTTTCCTTTTTCTCGCTCACCACTCAAGAGTGGAGCTGCCCACGTAATCTTGCAGTGCCTTCACCATCTCTCGCACCGCCTTCCCTTCCGCCTTCGTGACCGCCGCATGCCGCGCAGCTCGCCGCCCAGCCGCCATGCAGCACCGCACGCATTCCTTGAGCTCCTCCTCCGCAAAGCTGCCATCCTCGCCCTCCACGTCGTCGTTCTCAGCGAGTTCCTGCGCGACCGCGTCCACCGTGGCGCGCACCTTGCCCACGTACCGTCCCAACGCAGAGGTCGGAGAAGAGGCGGCGGGGTCCGTGGAGCTGCGGCAGTCGCCGTGGGTGGCAGAGGAGACGCCGCCCTGCACCACAGCAGGCTGGAGAGCTTCAATCCACTGCACACGTGTGGGAACCGGGGTAAGTCTGTAGAGACGCAGGTACGCGTCGGCCACCCGCACCAGCACCTCGGCGTTCAGCACCTCGCCGTGAGGGTCGCAGCCCGACGCTTCAGGCTGCTCTGAGCGAGGCAGCGACGGCGATGCCGCTGGCGACGCGCTTGCCTGCCCTGCGTTGGCCGCCTCTGTACGCTTTACGACACGGCTAATGCCTTCCACGGCTGCCAGCACGGTGCCCAGCGTAGTGCCACGCAGCCGCCCTTCCTTTGCGATGTCCTTGAAAAACGGATGTTGGTCGGCGAGCTCAGGCCAGCACTGCGCCATGGTCCGACCTTTGAGTACGTCGCTGCGACCCGACTGCACCAGCTCGTGAAAGCTGGGACCGTCGTCTACATCAAGATCAAGTGCCATTGCTAATTGCGTTGCGTTTTCTTTTATATATATATATAAAGCGGTAATATGTTTCGGGGCACGAAAATATGTGTCCTGCAAGATGTGAATTGACTCAAAAGATTGCGAGCAGAGAAGGGGGAGTAGAAAAGAAAACAGAACAAACAGGAAATCTAGTGACGGAATTTGACAGCATTATTGAAGCCTTTAAATCTGTTCGAGAACCTCTGATTAGCCCTCTCCAGCCCCACTTCCTCAAAACCAATCAATTAAGAAACGCAAAAAACTTGTGTTGAAGCACTTTGAAAACACCAATTGCTGCCTCTCAAAGCGTTTTCGGTGTGGCAATAAGTGAGTTGATTAACGCAAAGAGTAAAATAGTCAAATTGAGAAAAAATAGTACTGCAAAAAGACAATTAGAGCGGTTCCCCAACTACTATATTTTCTTGTTTTCCTTTCATTTATGTTTGAGTGGCGGGGCCACCTGCATGAGCGAACCTCAGAGGGAAAAGAAACAAACAATGAAAGCAGCAACGAATCTGAAAGCTAAGAAAGGAGAAAAAAAAAGAAGGCACACGCGGTCAAGGAAGCACAGTAATTAACTCTACCTGTTCGTTCCTATCAAACAAACAGTTTAGCAGGATAGAAAAGATGCTTTCTTCACTCCGCCTTGAGCAACGTCGCCACGGCACGCAGCGCGCGATCACCGTACCAGCGGTGAATGCACAAAAAGACAATTGCACTGACCGCGCAGACCGCACCAATGACAAAGTACATCCACGCCATGAAGGTGTTTTTGCCGCCGAGCCACGACAACGTGGCAAGCGAGAACGTCTTCTTTCCGCCAAAGCTGCGCACATCAAAGTGCTCGTCAATGCGCATGACATACGTGCCGGCCGGGAGGTCTTCTTTGATGACGCGGTACAGCTTGCGGAACTTCGGCAGCGACGCGATGCGGGCCCACACCATCAAGTCCTCATCCGTGGTGACGGGGATGCGGTGACCCGGCTCGTTGGCGTACCAGCCGTTGTTGAAGTACTCATTGTTGGAACGGTGATCGGACGGCGGATGTGGGCTGGCGTCACCGTCGGTGGCATCGTACGCCGACCGCGGCGCGCTCCACACCGGGTTCGCCGCATCTGCCGACGGGAAGTGCGGCTTCTTGAATTTGTTATCCACATCGCTCTTCCACGCAATGCCCTTCTTGCTGCAGTTCCCCGCGCCATCCAGTGGCTCATTTGTGAAGCGCGAGAAGGCGCTGCCGTTGCAGATGAGCCGCAGGGAGGTTTTTTTGTTGTCGGGATACTCAAGGCGATACAGTGTGAAGGTGTCATTGAACATGGACCACGGAATAAGGCCAGCTGGGGTGTAAACAATGTCTTTGTAGGTAAAGGGCTTTGAGTCAATCACGATGGTGCTCGCCCCGTCGTGGCGGAGCTCACCTGGGTAGGTCAGCGGCGATGTCGTGGAGGCGATCGTCTTGGGCGTCACCTGCTGGCCTGCCAGCTGCGCATCGCTCTTCGAGTTTGTGAAGCGGCGGTGATTCTGGAAGAAGTTCTCCAAGCCGTAATAGAGGTAGACAGGCGCTTTCAGCGGCTTGCGGATGCGGAACTGAATGTCTGTCACACAGCCCGTCTGCCACACCTCACCCGCGCCGGCGGCGTAGCGGAAGGCGCCGGTGGCGTTGTAGCGAAACGTGCAGGAGCTGACGTCGTCGTAGCGGTGCGTGAGGTCAAACGCGGAGGCGTTGGCCTGGAAGAGGGAGAGACTCAGCGGGATGCACAAGATGGCGACAGCGAAGAGGCAGAGGGCCGAGTGCAAGGGAGTGAGAATGGGTTGCCACGCGGGGAGTCGCTGCTGTTTAAAAAGCGTCCAAATGGACTGACGCGGCACGCTAGATGAATT